>NNCF01125983.1:193826-205970 GCA_002313205.1 Laupala kohalensis | reverse complement strand
CTCGCAATAGGAATAATATTCATCGCCCTAGAGTGTCAACCACTCGTTGCCAAAAAAAGGACCTTATCATTCGGGAATCGTTCTATATAATTCCCCGCCCAAGAATATAAAAGATATTATGAAATTGAATATCTTCCAATCCGCGGTTAAAAACTACCTCTTGCACCAGTGCTTCTACATTGTAAAAGAATTTATTGATTTTAATAATAGTTAAATCCGTCTTGTACTTTATCACGCCATTGCTGTAGTACTTTTTAAACAACTTATAACAATTTCAAAAACTATTTTCTTGCATGATTGTGTTGTCTTATGGCTCATATTAATTTAGTTTTATGTGTACTCAACATTGGCACGTTTGTGTACATAAATTCTGTAGCCCCATCCTGGCCCGGGTTTTTCTCCGGTTTTCCTTCGGGTAGAGGCGGATTTATCATACAGGTTCTCTAGGCTTTGTCTAGGGGCGGGTCTATTGTAACAATAAATCGTGAATTTAGTGTTATTTCAATTCTTATGATTTTTAAACACTATACTCAGAATAATCTATAGTTCGATAATAATTTGTACATTAATATTTTTGGCGTTAAATTGCAAACATGTTGATATTCTATTAGTATTATAACTCGCAGCTAACTTTTTATCTTATCTAGGAATTTTTGCTGAAATTTTTGAATCCGCCTCTGCCTTAGGGCCCTTTGATGGGTTGGTCCCTAGCTTGCTTCCGGAGAGTAAATTAGTTTATTGTCCTCCACATGGTCATACGCAGTTTATATTGTTTTTTTGACAATAAATTTATTATTATTATTAAAAAGGGAAAGATCAAGGAAACAGACTTAAAGAGTATATTGTCTTAACAGCAATGAAAACGAAGAATTGTCTTTCTTGAAAATATCGCCAAATCACTAGTTTTAATACAACAATATTAATTTTTAAGTTATTATTATTATTATTTACCAAAATAAATAACGGTCTAAATTTCTGTTTTGTCATATTTGCATTAATTTGAACAGTCACTGATATTAATATTATCATTATTTTAGATATGGACGTACAAAGGCTATTGGGAAAGAAAGTGGGTTATCTCTGATTTCCTGAGCAACGTCATGATTTTTTGAAACAAAATAGCACAAAAACACTTCTCTTTCAAACGACTGAAACAAAAGTCAGAAAGTACGTGAAACTACAATTCTCGAATTCTAAAACAATCCGCCGATGTGATTTACCTCTTAAGAGTCGTAATGAAAGAGGGAAATTGAAAAGGCATAATATTACCATAAAGTCTAATTTATTTCGAGAAATTTTTATTATTATTATTATTATTATTATTATTGCTCAAGATCTCGCAGTTGATATCATGTTAGAAAAAGAAGATTATTGAACTCTTAAAACGTATGAGTGTAAACACAAGACATTAAGGAATCGTGTTTCGCAGAATCCTATAAATGGTGCCTTCATTCCATGCAACACCACACTCTTATAAGAAAACGTGACAACGATGTCGAAGTAGAACCGGAACACATAGAGATAGAGAGGACCAATAAAAAGGGATCTTGCAAAGGCTCGGATGATCGGGTGGAGAGCCAAGCAGTTGCGTTAGTGGTACCCGCATAACGCCTGTGAGCTTCTCAGCCAGCTGCGCTGTGCGAATACTAAAGTAGCAGCATCTGGAACATCAGAAGGAGTCGCGCGGCGTATTGTATTCCATGCTCGAGTTACACGGCTAGGCAGCAGAGCGGGAAGAACCTTGCACCATGTGCAAACGAATACTTAGAAACACTTCCTTGCTGCTCCTGGGAGTGTGTCCCTAATGGTGTCCCTAACCCCTCCCGAAAAATTGGGAACTATTTCCCCCCCACAAGGTTTTAAGTCCCAATTAAAAACTCTAAAGCTTCCCAAGGTTTTAGGTCTAGATGTTTAATTGTTTAATTTTCAGTTTTGTAAATGGACATATTCGAAACATTTCTATTCAATTACATATTTTAACATTTATTTGGTGCAGATATTGAACAATGAGTAAGCAATAATCAAGGGGTTACTCCAAATAATATTGTGTGTACAATCTTGTATTTATATGCATCTAAGTAAGTGGGTGGCAGAATCTCAAAAATTTTCAATCAACGTTTTTTTTATCTATTCCAACAGTCCAGAAAGAGAAAGGAGGTTACAAAACACTTCAGGGGTTGTAACTTTTCTTTTAGAACTACTCGGTACACCAATGTTTTCTAAACTTTCTGGCCTCACATAGAACTTTATAGAAGAAAAATTCGTCATGTATCATAAATTTTAAACTTGTTTGTGTTATGAAATCAGTAAATTTAAAACAATGTAAACATTGGAAGTATAGATGTTTACTTTAATTCAACAATATCATTCTTCTTTGAATCTCTTCATATTACTCCACAAATCACACCAGTACATACATTAGGCGTGTTCATTCAGATTATATTTTGTTTTTTCAGAAAAATGTTGGGACTGATCGTAGCGTTGAATGAAAAGAGTATTTGAACCAATATTACCTTCATAATTAACATTACATTAGCTATAATTAGAGAACAATAAATTTATGTTTATTTAAATTAGAGTATAGTTACGAGCTAAGCGTCACGACGCGTGGCAGAGAATATCGTTATGTAATATGCAGAGTTCGGATTTGCTTCTTTTGATTTCTTTTCCTGACTCTATGCTTTTGAGAAATCGATTGCTAGCATTTTTAACCTCATGGGACAATATTAATGTAATTTAATAAAGCACATAAATGCATATTTTGAGGATTTTTGTTTGTATATAAATGCACATTTTTTAACATTTTTGTTTGAACTCTATAATCTTTAGGTTAAATTACTGTAATCAATCATAAAATACACATCCATTATTTCTATACAGTTTTAAAAAGATATTTTTTCAATTAACCAAATTACACTTGCACTTTTTAATAATAAATCTATACAGATGTAATTTAAATTTTTAAAGTGCATATTTCGAATTTTTAGTACATTAACTTGGATTTTGTACAGCATATTATGAACTTTTTAAGCGCATAATTTAAGTGCATATTTTAAACTTTTTTGGTACATATTACTATATTTTAGTACTCATCGATGCGAACCTTGGTAACAACAGTTATGAAAGTCTGACAATAATGGAATAAGTGCTTTTAGTTTTCCTATTTACATTTGCCACATTCACAAAAATGGGGCATTCAAAATATTTCATTTATTTGTTTGTTTGTGTATAAATTATTTGCAGGAGCCTTCATTCAAATGTAAGATTAATACACAAATTTTCTTCATTAACATAAAATTTTCAATTTCACTTTTTTCTATCTTGTAATCGATGAAAATACCTCTCTCCTTTCTCTACTGCATTCCAATTACGGCAAATCCAACGCTGAGGATAGATCAGTAATGCAATTATACTTGGAGATTTTCTTGTAACTGTGTTAATAACTGAGCCGCAAACTCGGTGACAAAGAGGCAATTTACGTGAAGGCCGTGCATGGCCTTCTATGTCATTGGGATGATGAATGCAGAAGGCTGAGTATGGTGCGAACGCCGCATCATATCGATCTTCTTGCGCGAGATGCGGCGACACCGTCACGGTGCCGTCGACAATGTGAACAGGACACCGCGCAAACCGAATTTTATGCCGCATTGCCGCATGCACGGACGCTCGTTTGTCCGGGTCTATGAATAACAGGTTGCACCGGAATGATGAAAACAAATTTGACACGGACACTCCCGGAAAGTTGGGTGTTCATATCTCATTTCTGTTCACTTTATTAATATTTATGTACTGCTTTTTTTAAAACTAATTTTAAAAAGTAGAAAAACATCCATTCAAACGATTATTCCAAAAGCTATTTTATAATTATTTGCATATACAACATTCTAAAACGTTGCTGTTGGTTCGTCAAATACTAGAAGTGAGTATTAATCAAATAACAGAAGGGGATGCAAATTCACTTCTCAGAGTAATCCCAATTCTCTCCTATGTCGCTAGGGTTCAGTTAAGTATATCAAGGACGTCTATTGAACCCCTATTTAACCTTTGATTAGTTACAATTGTGCTTCCTCTTCTGACATTTTTATTAGCTCCGACTCGTCAATTACACAGGAAGGTGTCAATATTTTGATCTTAATAGTTAATAAAAACTGTTTTATTCGTTAAAAACATTTTTGTTTAAAAGAATGTGTACACTATTATCATTCACTTTTTATAATAACTTTATATATTAAGAAGCTTGGATAGAATTTGAAAAAAAATTAATTAAAATCAATGTACAACGTAAATTATTGTTGTCTGGAAACAACAATAATTATTACAATAATACAAATTGTAAAACTTTGATTCAGAGAACATAAATAGAAATACAGTAAATGATTTTCATCAAAAAAAGTCTGACAAATTTCCATCTTATTGTCCAGGCAAAAGCAAGTATTTAAAAAAATGTATATAATAAGGGATAATGGACTGATAGGTCAATAAACTTTTACATTCAAAATTCTTAAACGTCTGATAAAAATATTGTAATAAATTTACAATAAAAACAAAAAATTAAGAAAAGAAATGGTTTAAAAAATGATGTAAACCATGATTTAAAGATGATTCAAATACATCTTTTCATATATCTAAAGTATAAAATCATTCAAGAAATTCAAATTCATAAAATATCTCAGAGATACAATGATAAATGACACACTCTAGTGGTGTAAATGTTCACTATACATTCACACAGTATATGACCTCTTATACACTCGCGCAAGAGAAACATTTTTTGGAAGTGGAGTAATAAATACAACTGACGCCTGAAAAGTACTTTCGTAAGAAAATTTCTTTAATGTATTTTCGGTTAAACAAATTTTTTTGATTTATTTATATTTGTTTAATTTTTTCGTTCCAAAATTCATCTCATATTTTATTTAATGAGCCATGTAAACAACAATAGTTTCCGAATTATCAGAGTAAAACTCGAAGCACATAAATTATAACGTTGGGGTGTTTAAATAGACTGCTCGCGCGAAAAAGATAGCCAACGTAGCATAAAGCCAACAGAAACAAATGATGGTAAAAATTTCATTACATTTACAATTTCATTAGTTTTTATAGAAACGACTCTTTGTTTCACCATAATTAATCCACCACTCCGGTGTTTCAATGACATTTACACACTTCTCACTCTCGAAGAACCACAAAACAAACATACAAATTTATAAAGAAAACTTTTGTTGTACTTACAGAGACAAGAATAAAGAAACAAGAAAAATAGAAAAAACAGAGAACGTTAAAGCAGTCTCTCCGCTGTCTCTCTTTAGAAATACAAATGAACAACACATAATTTTCTTAATACTATTATTTAAAACTATTGCCAAGAGATTTTAATTAATTTCTGCGTTTCAGACCTCCCTGCGTATGTAAATGTAAAATGTTTCTTGTCTGGGTTTCTTTGTGTTTAATATAACCAAATATTAATTTATTTGCTTTATTGTAGTGACCACCTTATCAACAAATATTGTCATTATAAGGCTTACTGCCTAATGTTTTTAAGCTTGAATCTGTTTTTATGTTATTTTTAATATATACCTCTTTCCAGATATTCTTCTAACATTATCGTTTTATTAGTAGTCCTATTGATATAAATTAATATACAATCTTTGAATATCTCGTATTTATTCAAATTATTCCTTGTGTTTCTTTATTCCTTATTAGATCTCCACACTTAGTTCCCCACTCCTCACTTCTTTTAAACAATTGTCTCTTTTCTCTACACAAGTCGCATTCCCACATTTTCCCTTTCCTCATTGCCTTTAACACGCATACACTCAGCTGACTCTAATATGTATCTATTCTGTCAGCACTTATTGAAATTTCCATGGACTGTCATAAATTCAATGACAAATTAATTCAATTTAAACCACTTTCTTGCCCAATAATGCAAGAACGTTCGTTTGCTTTATTTTACACCAAGTGGTCGCTCTTTGAGTAATGAGGAAATAACAATCGAAACATTTCACAGTGATTTGTTTTATAGTCATTGCTACGGGAGCTGTAACATACGAGACAATAACCGATGAGAAAGAAACGTATTTACTTAAGTGATAAAAAGCAGTAAATGCAACAAAATAATATAGAAAGTTCAGTATTACAATGCTTTTGCTAGGTATAACCATTTATCACTATTCTTCTAAACAGAATCTGCAACTTTGAGTAAATGGGATTTTCGTGTAAGGTGTACACAGCAAGAATGCACTTTCTATGGAGCTCTCGGATACACGATCGACAACGGCTAAAGAGAAAGAAAAGCTCGTTGACAGCAGCATCATTCAAAGCCACAAGCGTTCAATAAAATGCGTCGTTTTCACAGAGATAAAAATAACCGAAGAAGCTGAAAGAAAGATTTTTCACCAGACAGAAACTAGATACAGGAAGAATTGCTATACGTAAAAGGGTTTTCACATAAGAGCTCTCTCCTCAGAAAAGATTTTTTGCCTGAAGGAATGCCAATCTGATATATCACACAAAAGGTATTTCCATCGACAAACATTATTTAAAGAAAAAACTACAAAATTAAGAAAATAATCAATTCGTGTAAGTCACAGATAAAAATTCTCGAAATTTAAAAATTACATTAAAGTAACTCAGAAATGAGCAGAAAGAAATTGATTGTATTCGTGAAGTCTTGTCCTTCAAATAAACTCAAAACAATTTTCTAAATATAAACGACAATTTATTTCATGTAAGTAAAGTTTTATGAAGTGTTTAGCGAAATATTAAAAAATATGCTTCCATGATCTATAAAATGACACTGGGAGAACTTGCGTCGAAGAGCATTATTTAGAATAGACCTTGCGACACCTCTCTTAACCGATCTGTTCGGGACCGAGATGCCTCCCGGTTACCCGTTTGACCTGTTAACCCAAGGTTCCCATGATTTCACGAAGATTTTCGTTCACAATAGCCAACAGTTTCATTGGGTTATCACGAGTAAACAAACAAATGAGACGTTATTGCAACTCATTGTAATGTACTGTATGTTCATACATGTGTAATTGAACAGAAATTGATTATAAATGACTTATGAATGTATTGATTCAGAGGAAAATAGACTCAGAAGCAAAAGGGGAATCAATCTCCCTCCCCCTCTCCAGTATTTCAATATTAAGGTAAATACTAAACGTAGATTTCGAAGTTCATCGTAGGAATAGCGTCACCTGTGAGGCTGTTTATGAAAGAACTAATTAATGTGCAGTGTTCATTGAATCGTCAAGCGTTAAGTAGACAGCTTACAATTAAAATTCTATTTGCAGTTAACAATAAATTATGAAACAAACAGTACCTACTTAAAATCAAAGATTAGTTGTTATAAAGTTGAAAATATACTATTTGCGATGTTACCTCAATTGTTAAGAATGATTTAGAAATTGAGAAAATAAGGATATTTTTAAACAGTTACCGAAGAAACAAGACATTTCAGAAATAAGACATTTTGCAGAAATATTTATTTTATTGCTACTTTTCAGCTTTTTAAAGGAAGTGTTATCTGAAATATGTTGGAAAAATGGATGACGACTTTTTGCAGTATTCAAGAGAAAAGTAGTTGGTGAAAGCACCGCAAGAAATCGTCTCTTTCGCGCTCCGTTGAGTGCAGTCATCGCCGGAATTCCGCTTCTGAGAGTGAAATTGAACGGTTGGCATATCGGTGCGGACTGGTGGACACAGCTTCCGTTATTTATGGCGTGATGGTCTGTCGGCGCCATACTCGTTACTGCGGTAGATGAACGTAATGGAAGTTGAGTTACATTCGTTGTATCAAGTATTGATAGATGAATCCATTCATCTGCTCACCGAGGTTAATGAGCGCAGTCACGGTTATGTAATCAACTTTTTTTATTCGTATGGATAAAATGTTAATACGAATTTTCTTTAAAATTATGATAAAAACATTTATCTCTAACAATAATCATAAGTATTGGTTAAACGAATCAGTTCACGTATTTCTAAAACTTGAATATTATTCAATTTCATTATGAAAATTAGTTAAAAGTATAAATAGACAACAAATTATCCACATTTTTTTTATTTTAAAAATTCCTAATATCAAAGAATAATCTGTATATAAACGTTATAAAACATTAACTGATATTAAGGTATTATTTTGTTTTATTCATCATGTTATATAACAAAAAAAATTAAAAAGAGTCCATTCGCAATAACAGCTTCATCTTTATTTTAGGCCTCATTTTATGAATCCTATATTTTGACGGGCAGTGATTTATAAAAGTGATGACAGGCATCCAATTTACAACAGTTCCATCCCGTCCTTTCGTTTTTCTGATTAAGTTAAATTCTTGCTTATGTGACATGGAATAAAGGATGATTTTCTAAGAACATTTTTGTCCATGTCATATATGTTACGAATATATTTATATAAGAAGTAGGAGCTGGATAGTAAAATCAGCCTCTATATAAAAGCCCAGGAGCTTTATAAGGAGTCGGGCGGTAATGAATGCTAAATTAATTCTATTAAATGGTTGAAGATTTTCAGCCTCTTCATAAAGTGCCTGGCCTTCTCCACCAATTAATGAAATGGTCTACTTATTTATTATCTATCCGAAAATTTTCAGCCATAGAGGCTGACTCTATGCCGCCAAATAATTGAATAAAGAATTTTCGGCTACTCAACAAAATTTATTCACTGGAATTCACGTATAATTTACATATACAAATTCATTTTTCTTTTCTTTTAAACACTTCACGACAATTGCACATTTTTAATCCTTTGATAGTGCATTCAATTGTCTTCATCATTCGAACGTAAGTTTCAATCGATTTTCTTTCTCTTTGGGCGTTTGGCTTCTCAGTGCACCTTTTAAGAGACGTTTGGAAATATTTTTTCTAAATGTTGAGAAAATAAAATTATTTATATTTAATAATATAAAAAATCAATTTTCGAAAAAAACCATTTTTTCTGGAATTCTGAAAGTAACATTGAAAGTGGACATTAAAAATGGAAACTTTTAACATCTACTTATGAGTTGTGAAACAATAGAGCGCAAAAGAATTAATATTTCAATAGATTCAATTACTTCACGGCATAGATTCCCTAAGACAGAGGAAATTCCTTTCCTATGAATTTGTCCACTAACAAATAAATACTAATCTTTTTGTTAAATTATCTGTACATAAATTAGTGGTAGATATTTATTGTTAGGCTGTTGGTCATTAGCCCTGTATATATCTTTTTATCTTTAAAACAGATCTTTTCTGTATTTCGTGTATTTTTATCATACCCGCAAAGGTTGATTCGTATTTAAAAATTATCATAAATACTTCTATATATTTTAAAATTCAATATATATTATACATACAGCCATTGATTATACTAATTAAAATAAACAACTTTATTTTTTATACACTTATACTCATTTCATTAACTAGCATTGATTCCATCTACTGAATTCATGAATGAGGAAAAGAATAAAAAAACTGAGAAAAAATGGAGACGTTTAAGAAAATGAAATGAATTATTTATTTGTCAGAGCAAGAAGAACTGTCTTGGCATCGAGAATCACGTCAAACGCCCCAAGGAAACACCCACGTTCAAAAGATAAAGACAATTAAAAGAATTCACCATCTAAGGGTTAAAAACTTGCAATTGCTTACATTGTTTAAAAAAGAAAAATATTAGTATGAAAATGGTATATGTTCTGGTATCTTTAGAACAACGATCTGGATTTTTTTAATATTTCAAAACTAAACTGTTTCAAACTGATAGCATAGCTCTATGATAACATGAAATATTTATACAATTTTGGTAAACATTTGTGAACATGTGTATTTTTAATTTTCCATGTTTTTCAAAGTAAGTTATAATGTAGATGACATGTAATAAGTCGTTATTTTCTAGGACGAGGTTTTTTCCACTCTTTTCAGTGTAAATTAATACTTATTTAAATAACAAAGTATTTTATTTTTAATTTCAGAATTTTAAATAAATAAGTACCCGAAAAACGAATAAATTGTAATAAGTATTCCAAAAAAGGTAAAAATTGGTTTCATCCAAATGCACGATTGGTGATTTTCTATATATTGGTGAAAATTATGTAATTTTGTCTGATTAAGATTTTAAAAACTAAAATTTTCGTTTTTTAAATAACTTTTCTCTTCTTATACTCGTAATATTCTATTCTCTCGTAATACTCAATTTGTTATTAAAAAGAGTGAACCATTAGAAGATCAAACAAGGTAGTTATTTTCTCCGAATAGGGTGCCAATTTCTTTTATATAAGAACATAATTTGAAACACTTTAAGAATTTCATTACTGTTCTCTTCAGACATTTTAGTAAATAAGTTATGTTTAAGAATTGTTAATATTTCTAGAACTAAGAAAATTTGCATTATTAATTTAAAAAGAGGAAAATGCTATACGTCAGTAATTGTCGATGGATCTCAAGATAGTTGAAAACCATTATGATTTTATTTTTTCACACAATAAACAAAGTTATTGATTAAATTCGCCTTTTAATTAACTTTATAACCTTGATTTCTATACGTGTGTCAACTTATCTCGTCACTACGTGGGTCACTACATATGTTGGTCGCTTAAAACCACTTTTTACCAATATATTTAATTACCTATAACCAAATAATGTATGAAAAACACTTTCTAAGTATATAAACCTGGCGTCCCTAACTCTCAAGGAAAGAAGAGAAGGTATGGGCAAAATTGTATATTTGGTCCATACGTTCACTACATTAGTAAATTGTTGAGTCTTTACGTTTTCTTCATTTGTTACAATAATCACCTTTTGTTATCACATTTCCAAGTTTTCTCCGAAGAAATTATCAAATTTGGCTTCCCATTCATTGATTTTTAGTTAGTGATACATACATATATCACTTTAAGACTAGTTATATATTCGATACATAGCATTTGACATAATATTTATTTTGTCTTTTCTTGGATGTGTTAATTAGTCGCAAAGGTTCGTAGTCATACACTTGCGAAATCTCATGCACTAATATCATCGTTAGAGTGAATTAGAAATGAAAGTTGATCATGACTTTCTATGAGCACGCTTGACAAATGTTTATGACTGTAATATCGATCTAATGCTCTAGATGGTACTCACGACCATTGTTCTCCGTTGCGGAGGAGAATTACACCCTCATTTACGTATATTCTAAACAACTAAAATCAATAGACGTATTCAATTGTAAAGTATGGCCTCTTGGTTGGTTCCAATAGGGCTTACGTTAAGCCCCGTACAATTGAATACTGCGCATAATACCTACTTGTATGCAGCTTTTACTATCAATTATAATGACATTATAGCGTTCAGTATTGGTTTTAGATAGGTTGCATTACAAGCCTTTAATACTCGTGCTATCTGCTATAGACGACACTTAATAATTGGTCCTAAAATTACATTGATCAAGAATTCCATCTTTTAAATGGACTATAGGTAAAGAAACGTAACTCAAATCAGAAACGTATTGATTTTACCTCCAATGTTCTTGTTTATGTTGACACAAAATATATATACATTTCAGTTTTTTTATATTTTAGGTAGTTTTTGAACTGGTATACGTATCTGATCACTTGTGTACTTCTGGTCAATTATAACAATTCGAAATATTTTGAGAGGGTGATTATACTTTGAAATCGTACGTATGAAGTAAATTTCACGTTCATCCAAAACGGCAGGAATAATTTCATGACATTTATATCCATTTTTACCATTTAAGAATTTAAATGTACGGTAACAATTCTAGATATTGCTAAACCCATATGGATTATAAACTTAATCGTTTTCTTTGTTTTAATAATATTCAATAATATGTAATATTCGATTAGGTGGAATAATTGGAATTCCCATAAATTAATATAGAGAATTATCGACTGAATTACTTCTCAAGTAAATTTTACACTACATTTACATTAGTCAAAAGTGAAACTCCTCATAAAAATTCACATTGAACGATGGAAGTAAATGTGAAGTCTCTGCGAAGATGTTCTTCAAAAATATTTCAATGCGAGGTACAAGAAATTCTATGAAAAATTACTTATCATACCCCATAATACAGTAGATTCCAACTTTATATATATATATATATATATATATATATATATATATATATATATATAT
>NNCF01125983.1:162663-192140 GCA_002313205.1 Laupala kohalensis | reverse complement strand
AGAGAGAGAGAGAGAGAGAGAGAGAGTAGAACCTCAATTATCCGGGGGCATGGGGGAGAGGGTTGCCAGATAAATGAAAACTATTGGTTAATCGAGATACTATTTATTAAAAATTAATTATATTCGTATACATACATACATGTGTGTGTGTGTGTGCAATGTCAAATTATAACGCGTTATCAGGAATTGAAATATGAAGTTATCAAGTCTTTGTTTTTTTGCGGTTTGATATAACATCTTAATAAAATCTTCGATCACATGGAAATGCAATCAAAATATCGTCATTCAGCATTCTAAGATAAGCATTTACAACCCCATACACCATGGTTTTTGCTCGCCTTCTCTCCGAGATCAGCCTTACTTACATAGACGCACTTGCCGGCGACAGGTGGCGGCGCTTGTGATTGAGAGACGGGACGTGGTCCATAGAGTCACCGCAGCTGCGCTTCCCCGGCGACGTGTTGCCACCATTAAGATAGTCTACATCTACACGTTTCCTCCCATATACGCCACAAGTAAGTTTCTGCATTAAATTGAAGACTATGAGAGATATTTCCTTATGATGGGGAAATGATATTCGTCAAATTATCCCCTTTACTTTGGTTTTACAATGAGACTTATTACATATGACAACTACAGAATGCACCATTATCGCAAATGCATGAACACCTTTCGAAGTCCTACGGATTTGAGTTTCGTGACATCGATTCCTCTCGACAAAAAGCAAAAACGTTTTTTTAGACAAATACCATCTCATTTTTTGCATATTTTGCATCTGGTTATGATGTTAAACTAAACATATAAAATTTCTTCGTTTTCATTTATCTATCAGATTAGCATAATTTTATTTCATTTTTACAGCTTCTTACAATGTGATGAATTTCTTATCTCGAATCAGATTCTAACACGAGTATAGCTAACTTTAGAACTCAATTCCGATCACGAAACCGAATGAAGAAAGTATTGTTTTTGAGGAAGATAGGAAATCGATATTTACCACTGGAGGTATAAAAAGGAGTATAAAATAGTACGCATACACTATCATTGCTCCAATATTTTACTCATACATGTAAAAAATAGATATTCCATAATAGTTAATAACTTACTTTCTAAATTTTTAACTAGCTTCTTTAATACTATTGTCTGAAATTAATCATTAAATTACTTTTTTATCGTACTTTTCTCATGAAATTTCAAACTTTGTATTCCAAATTAAGTAATATGTAAAATACATTTGCATTACATTATACGCTCAGTTGAGATGATACAAGTTTTATTTGAAACGTAAATTCCTCTTCTACGTGAAATATTTTCTGTCATTTCTGCGACAGATTATCTATGCTGAACAAAAAATGAAATGTAATAGCGTGTAAAAATACCATTTGACATTGTATAACAACCAATAACATGTAGCTGCATTAATATGTTGACACATATATTTTTATGCTTAAAAGCAGCAAAACATTTCATTAAAAAGTAAAAACTATTCACGTAAGACGGCTAATAAAAGTAAAAACATCGGGAAATTTTCGTTTTTATTTGTGAAGGTCGATTGGTCCAAATGTGGATAAACGGAGGAATACAGTTAGTAATTACAAGAGAGTAGTTAAAAGAAGCAGAAAAAGAAAAGAAAAAAAAGAGAATGAGGAGGAAGATTATTAACACGATATTATCACGTTCGTAGAGGGTTTTTATATATTACTTATGTTCCCTGAAACATAAGATATTGAATCTTGCGTTTTGATTAAACCATTTTAGTTCATAGTTTCGTACCATTTAATGACTCTATCAAACCATCACTTGAAAAGATGCTTGCCATAACAATTCTCTTTATCCACAATACATTTATGCTAGTAATAAGCCACATTCGTGTTTTGATCGTTATACCATTTTTGGACAGACTATCGGAAATATATTTCATGGACTTTATTTCATCATTGATTAAATCATTACAACATACAGAAAGTAAAGAGAAGAATTAACTCCAGCAAAAAACTAAAAATATGATAAATTCTTAATCACTTATACGATATTTAAATCCTTACAGTTCAATTCTTATATTAAATTCTCAAATTTCTTAATTTTACAATTTTTAAATCAAAAATGTAGTTTTCATTAAAGGTTCTTATTTTACGTCACCATACAAAAATTTTCAGGTGATTATGAATGAAGTATTTTCATATAATTGTTCTCCTTTACAAATTATTCAATATCAATCGAAGATCAGTTACTTTCTCCCCAAAACCTTCCCATTATTTTCGTACTCGAGAGCACCTCCAATTTTACGTCACATCCTTTTAACCGACAATTTATCTCCTTCGCCGTCTCCCATCGGTGGTTCCCATCAGTGCACCCTCGTAAACGATCCGTTGAACCCACCCGCATCCCCTCATGAAATTCAGCACTTGTGCCTCACATCTTTGGTCAACTGCATTGCAGTGCAGCATCACGCAGCGAGCGCTCGGGCGCCACTGGTGGTAGACCTGACGCGTACGTTTCGCCTAAGTGCGCCTGCACCTGGCAACCCGCTGTGCAATATCTCCCATGAGGCTAGGCCGTCCACCACGGAAGACTGTCGCTCAATGGATGCAGGCGTAGTAACTCACAAACATCACACCCACAGTCTTGTAGGATAAAATTCTACCTACCTCTTTCAATATTATGGAGATTTATAGTAAAGCTGACGTTCTCGCGATATTACATTAATTATACTAAACTAAAGCCACAATCATGTTTTTACGACTATAATAGTCATGCTATTTCAAAAAAAAAAGACAGAAATTTCTAAGGAATCTATTCCTTTTCCGATGTTAATATTTATAAATATTTGAAAAGTCATTTCAACATATAAAAACAATGACACTTATAAAATCCCAACTCAAAAATATAAAATATTGAAAAGTATGATGGTTTTTAATATTACGTATATTACTTTCACTATGCTTTTTGGGGATGCAAGGCTGATACAGACTCATTTAATGAAATCAGCTTGCCAAATCCGATGCTGCGGAGAAGGAAATCAACTTACAATCGAGCGCTGTACCTTAACGGTGCCGGGCCGCAATGCACAGCGAACTCTGCGCTCCGTTCTCTACAGAATGGGTGAGAGAGACGCCCTAAGTGCACGGATGGAAGTAATAAATAATCAAGGTCCTCCTCAATGCAAAATGGAAATTTGGGATGAAACTAACAAAACTTCTTCCCAAAATTCCCGAATAATAACTTCACAAATGAAGATGCCATAAAGAGGGAAAGACTGATTCTACATAATCAGACATCCAATTTCTTCCTATTCGCAAACCACGACAAAACGTAATTAAGCTTGAAATGTGTCAAATAATAGTTTTGGCAAATTTTAAACAGAAATTAAAACGTTTTTGTAACATAAATCATTACAAACAAAATTCATTTTTCATGAATTTTTCCTTCGAAATATTTTAATGAATTATAGTAGAGGTATTTGTTTGAACCTAGTTAACAACATTTCTCAATTCAAAAAACTAAGAAATTTGATGAGAAAATGTTAAGGAAAAGTGCTTAGCACATCACAAAGAGGGGTGAGTGAAAGGACACCTGTCCGCCCTATATCATCACTTACCGAAATTGCCCTTCTCAAAACTTCTTTGAGTACTGCACGACGAGAAAAAGAAAGAGGAACATACTTCAGGAGAAGGTCACATTTCTTAATGAAAAACGCGTCCCCATGAACCTGGACTTTGTTCCCCTACGGTATGGAAGTAGGAAAATGATCATCTTTTATTCAAGAGCATTCTTTAGTCCAAGACCTGTCTCTGAGGCACAAGAATTTTTCTTTCTTTCTACGGTTTAGCGAGGTTCGTGATATGTGGAACAATCCCAATATGGTCGATATACAAGTCGTTCTCAGTCAAGAAGCGATATTCGCTTCGTAGCATGGTCGAATAACAGCACGAACGAACAAGTGAAACACGCAAATATGCAAGAGCAGTGAACTGCTTATGAAACATGCACGTGATCTCTGTAGGGGAACGTGGACACAGGTCTAGGTCGAGGTGGCTTCCGCATTATAGCACTTCCTACAACAACGATGTATTTTCAACTAGTTTTACAAACTCTCTAAAACCGAACAAAGCTAGGATGATACACAAGAAACTACTATGTATAAAATATAAATAAACAGAAATCTTTAAATGTGTGGGGAATCACACCCCCAGGATACAGATTAATTGTGTTACGTTGAATAAAAATGGGAGACAGGATATTCAACATACCATAATTGAAATAAAATATTTAAATTAACTTAAATACAAATATTTAATTTATGATTTTTTATTCTGTCTAGATTTTACGTACTGAATTTTCTGTGAAATTACTTTGCAAAACAATAAATAAACATTTCTGCTAGCATTAGTAACATGTCTACTATANCCCCCCCCCCCCACCTCTAAAATGTTTTAGATCTGAAAAATGGAAATACCAGAAAGGGTGAAATGCCTCATAGAACACTCCACGATCAATCATTTATTGAATAAATAACTTCCAATATCTCGGTAACAATGTAAAGGAAAGCTATGTACAAATAATACGATACATATTACTCTGATACATTATCCTTTTTTTTTCTTTCCCAATTACACAGTGAATCCACTTAACATAGAATGCCAACTGTGAAAAAAATCGATAAGACGCGACGGTTACATATTTTTAAAATATCGACAGAGAGATTTAGATTTCCAGTTTCTACCCGGAGAATGTAACAAAGCAAAGACAGCGCCCGGATTTATCATTTCTGCGCTTCAAGACACAATGTTGACATGCACCCCCAAGAAAGGAAAAGAAATAGTTACAGAATATTTAACAACATTTTAGTGAATACATTGTTTACGGTCATTCGTAAACGTAGAAACGAGCTGTGAACTAATCCATAAGCTATAATAGAATAAACCAATATATTTCTTTGCAGTACAAAGTTAGAACTTACTGGAGTACTTACTCACATTACTAATAGTCATATAAAAGAGTATATAATATTTTTATTTGAAGATTTAAAAAACATACTCTGAACGAATAGTGTTTGAAATAATACCAATGGATCTCCATCGCATGTCATGAGAGCGGCCGACCGAGTTGAGGCAATGGAGTGGGGGAAACGCATCCCACTTCGCCACTGAGTTGGCACCACTGTGTTCTACATTCTTAGCTGTCAGAAGTAGATACCATCAGAAACACTGGTAGACATGTTTCAGAGTCAGAGATGCCTAGATACATGGCTGAAATAATATTGGCAAAGATTTAAACATATAAATACTTGAGTTCTTGATTTCAGTTTATAAACAATTATAAATTGCAATTTAAATTAGTGTTAACATAATATAGTTTTAATAACGTAACAGAGGGGGGGGGTGAAATCTAATTCATTTTTTATCTGGTTCCAATCAGGTAATTATGAGTAAATGAGACGTATATTCAGCATATTAGCATTTGAAGAACACATCACAGCTGAATTATTATAATAATATTTCGAATTTAATTTCAGTTCAGATAATATTAGTATTTGCTTCAAGTCCTAATCTCCCAGTAGCTTGATCACAGAACAAACACGTCTACTCCTCTCTCATCTAAAATACGACGAAGTTTCCTTACTCTCTGTATCACCATCAATGTCTTCTACGGAATAAGAGCAAGGGAAGGGAAATCACATTCAGTAAAATGTTTTTGTGTAATTAAGAAGCTGAACATTAATCTTGAAGTTATCTCCTGCAATGTATCAAGGTTTCTTGTCGAGGTACAGTAATTTAAATTCGTTCCTTTATTTAATGCGTTCCTTGGTGCTCTCTCGGGATCCAGACATTTTATTATTTGCTTCCTCGACTCAAGATCATTAATTTTCACCGCTGTTTTAAACACTGCCATCAATCTCTTATTGTTCCCTGTGAGCATAAACAAGATTCTACGGGAAAGTAGCTGATGTTTCATACGCTTTAGGAATGTTTTGATGAAATAATGAATTTTTAGTCTTATAATAACAAAAGAGCAATAATTGTATGTATATTTTGAATTCCTTCAGGGAAACAACTCTAATGGTGTAAATGAAATTCACAGAAGAGAAGTACTTTGGCGTGACCCACCATCGAACAAATTGATCTATCACGGTTTCCTTTCCGAATAGGGTCGTTACTTTTAAATATTGGGCAATATATCAATAAATATATTTCGAATACACATGGTTCAAATTAAAGGGGGGAAGAAAACTAGAGAATTTTCCCCCTCCTGCCTTTTTTCCCAAATTCTACATCTTATATTTATTCCAACTTGGGAAAATAATCCACATATTGTTAATAATAACAGTCAAAATAAAACATTAATTTCAACTAATGCGGCTACAAAATATCATGGAATATTTGAATATCATTATAATACGGGACTATACAAATCTTAATAATAAGAAAAATAAATTAGACAGTTCGTAATATGTATCATGTATATAGTATATCAGAATTAAAAACCAAAAGAACGGTGTCCTGCTAAATAACCCCCCTCCTAAATATATTTTCTTGATAATTTTATAAATTCCTGCGTTGAAATATGGAAAAAAACAAGCTTCAAAAATTTTCCCTCTATATTTTCTTTAATTTGAACACTAGGAATTGTTCACATTGCCCTTGCGTTAATTACGGAAAACTGAACCAGAAGCATTGTTAAAGATAAATATTCGGCATATACTGTCATATTCAGTACTGCACAAATTTGAGGAGACACCCATTACCCATAAAACCAATTAATTCTTTCTATGAACTCGATTTTACTAAAACCTACCAGTGAATCATATGACGGTATGACGTCACAAAGTTACTGTAATGGTTACGTATTAAATCTTCATCCGACTTCATACACTATAGTTATCTTTCGGTGTAACAAAAATCATCACATATCCGTGGAATCTCTCTTCATAAAAATGTTACTTCTTAGAATTCATTTTTATCAACTTGATGTTCCTGGTATATATGGTTGTTGTAAATATTTTTTTCTTTTTAAAAATATATATAAATCCAATTTATATATATTAAAGTTATACTCTAAAATGGTCAGGTAAATTGGAACAAAAATAAAGTTTTAGAAACGAATAGTAACATTCAATGCCTTCATATCTTACTCAATTTTATAATATTATAAACAGCGTCATCTCTCCCCCCTCCCCCGATCGTGAGTTTTTGAAATTTTGATATTTTTTGTGGACAATGAAATCCCATGACCTCCGGTTACAAAGTTTGACAGCATTAGGTCCAGCAGTTTTCCTTCTCGGGCCACCTCAAATAAATTTTTATTATAAAGACCCACATCCTACATCGTTACCATCTAAACAATTAGCTTGTTCACCCAGTTACTCTCACCCGGTTAAGGGATGAAAAGTCTCCGTAGTTTTGTTAAAGCACGAGACTGTTCCCGATAGTTCTCATAGGCATTCTAAATATGTAGTAGATCGTTGTAAAAATGGAATTCCTGGAAAATTTCGGGATTTTCTGAAGTATCATTCGCTTTCCAAATATGTTAACTTTGAGCAAAATTGATTCCGAATGAATTTAAAACGTTATCAAAGTTGTAGATCTGTTTGGTGGTTATTTAGTATCAGTAGCTTGTATGAAACACGAGTATTTAATACACTTGATAGTTTTTAGAGAATTTTGAACAAGTAGACAGGAATTATATCATTTAACTTATTTTGTTTCAAAATACTTTTTTTATGAATAAAAAATCTGTCTTCTGTAATTTTGTGATATTAAAATTGTAAAACATGGGTAACATATGAATTTTGCATCTGGTTTCCGATTGTCCTATCTATTTTAGCTGTTTATCCCCGTACTTCCCTGTATCATCCCTGTGCTTAGTGCATTTACATAAATAGTTTACTAGCCTCTTGAAAAAAGTAAACTGATGGGGTTGTGCAGAAGATAAATTGTTTTATTTTATCTGTAAGAAATATAGCATTTATGAGGGTTTAAAACCTGGTAATTACTCTGTCAGTAAGAAACATTTTTCTAAAAATGATACTTTTTTGGGAACGGTTAGTAATGTGTTTTGATTTGCATATGAAATATCCTTTAAATTTAATTTCTAAATTTCTAGAGCAAGTACATTGATAAAAGAAATATACTACACTCAATACGAAATGAATGAAATAATTTCATTTTGCCCTGTGGTTGTTATTATTCGTCACAACTGACGGACAAATTTTGAAAAAGAAGAGTTGAAGAAAAATTCCATTGCAAATAAAATATCATGTTGATTGAATTGTTATTTAACTGATTACTGCTATGTAACTTTTGTAAGAAGTTATTTTACATAACTAATGTAAATTAAATGTCTTTTATCAACGATGTGAATTCATTCATAAAATTTCCCTAGTAAATTTGTTTGTAGAAAGGGAGCAAGCATCTTAGCCAAAGTAGATTTTAATTTAATGTATATGAACAATTGATTTTAAAGAAATATACCCTTTGATCGAAACTGATAATCCTTGTTTGAGTCCGGTGAGTATGTTAGTTTGTTGTACTCCACTTGTCATAATACAGTTCCAAACTACTTTTTTGACAAATTGTTTTTAATTTAGGTTTTTTGTATCCAATTAATATGAGAAAAACCATTGAGAAAAAATTTGAAGAGATTATATGAAAATGAAATTTTCTATTTCTCCAAATAAAGCACTAAATTCGTGACACTAAAAAATTAATTCATTTGCTCAAGACAATTAAGCTCGATAAACCATATATAGAAAGTTTATATATGAACCATATATAGAAACCATTTATGTTTTCTATTGAAACTCGAAGAGAGAATAAAGTTTCATCGTTATTCCAATACTCAACATATTATGTCCATTTCTCCATCGAAATATCCTGAAATAACAGTCTAAATATAAATATACATTTAAAACTAAATAATTCAAAACTAGTGACTCTGTGGTGAGTCCCTATATAAATATTCATAATGATTAAATGACATACAGAAAACGTGGGACAGTTAGTCTCCACATATTTCTATTCCAATGCTCTCTTTAATTTTATTCATAGACATATGACCGAAAATGGATGAATATGACTTATAATAGCAATGCTATTCAAGGCATTTTGAAAATATAATATAAAGAGATATTAAAACACATACAAGGATTATTTCACGGATGTATGGGCTAATTTCCAAATTTAACATAAGATGAATTAATTTTTAGATTGATTACATCATATTACACTTCGACATTGGATTTAAATCAATCCCAAAACAATAAAATTACTTGTCTTCCCTAGCCACATATTGAGAAGCTCTACGTAGATATTGATATACATTTAGTACAATTCAAAATGTGATTTTACGTCATACTTTTAATTGAATTTTACTGTTTATGATTTAAATTGCTTAAAAATCCTTAAGTATGACGATCTTGTGAAAAATATGGAATTACATATAAATTTTACTTTAAAAAAAAATGGATTAGAGATTTTTTTTTTAATTCCTTGTAACAGTTTGACAAGGTAATTGTATAAATAATTTTTCAACGCCCTAAATTACATCATTATTTGTTTCATTGCATAATTTGGAAAAAAATTGTTTACAGAGGTAAACCCTAGGAGAACACATCCAAAACGTCTCTCCTTTTAAACAGTTGAGTAGACGAAAGAAAAACGAAAAAAAATGTGGATAACGAATAGACGAAACGAAAATGCGTTGAAAAGGAAGCATTAGAGAACCTCGCATCCATCATGCGGGGAGTTGAAAGGCGGCCATAGAGAGATAACCGAATTCAGAATTCCCTAGGTGGACACTGCTGTTGGCGGTGAGGTTGAAACCCGTCTTCGGAAGCTGCAGATAAAAGAAACGACTTGGCAAGGTTCCTTTGGCTGCAGCTGGGAGACCACGGCTCGATCGGACCAACGCATCGGCACTCTCTCTCTCTCTCTCTCTTTCGTTGTCCCACATTGCCTTTCCTCTTATTCTCCCTTCTCTGAAACGGGTGGAGAGCCATAGAGAATAGGAAGCACTCAATCTTGAGTGGTTGACAATTGTAGAGGAAGGTTCTTAAACGCGATGGATGAAAAAGAAAAAGATGATGGATGGATGACCAGAGAAAAGCAACTCCATCTGGCGAAATGGTTTCAAGTATTTGTCCTCGACGCGATATTTTTCTTATTGAAACCATCTGTAAGTTTATGTATTATTAGAAATATTATTTGTGGAACAAATCTCTGGCGTCCAGTAACAACCAGGTATTACCTTTTTTCTCGTATTTCGACCGTTTAAATTTTTAAAACTTTTTTTTCTGCGTTAACTGGATATTTAACTTTGATGTAATGCGGTATTATTATACTTCAAAGCTAAGACATATAATTTAAGTTTTCACATAATAATCTTAAAACAAGAATTGTTTATCACCATGAATCACGAAGAAAAAATATTTACCAGGTTACCTTAAGTTCATACAGTTTTGATTATTTTACCGTATTTATCTAAATTCTTAACGTTATACTCATATATGATTAATAGGTGCGTATACATAAACCTAATAAACATGTTCTTAACGGTATAAACGTAGGCTTCCGCGACCGGAGTCAGTATGAACTTGTCTGTCCGGGACAAACCGCGTCTTAGTAGATACAACTACCAACGTTTCGGCCATCATGCTGTGGCCTTCTTCAGAGCCTTCTGCAGATTATGACAGAGACTTAGGCCTGTACGACTCTGATTTTGTTTTCTGCTTTTTAGAATTTGTTCGTAAATTTTCACTACTCAATTCGAGAAAAAAGTATATTTTTTTAATAATTTTAACTACTCCGAATAAAAGAGCAGAAAACAAAACTTTTGACGTAATCTCTTTTTTCAACAAAAAGTGCAGTTACCTGGGTATTACTGTAAGTCACAGCAATATAAATTAACACATTTCTACCTAAGAATGTGTTAAAAACATTCAGTCAAGGAATAACTCTTTACGCAAGAGGCAGAAAGCAAGCGGTAGAATGGTTTATGAAGAAACATAATTTCAAAAGTATGAAAAGTCTTCTAAATATGTATCCCCCCAAACACACACACAAAACAAGTCAAAAGAAGAAAAATAATTTGAGGGGCACAGCAGCGACAAAGTTTATTTACGAGGAATGTCATACTGGGCAATAAATATAAAAAAGTAACGTCTGTGAATGTAAAAATTTAACTTTCCTCTTTGCTCTCGTATATTTGGCAAGTTTTCCGCTGCCACATTATTACGACCAACACAACTGGAACAAACTTTCATTGCAACTAATGATGACCTTAAGTAACGGAATTATCTTGAACTTGGAAAAGTTTAATGCTGAATCTTATAGCAGTTGAAAAGAGCAACAAACACCTGACCCCGAAAAATACCGACCATTACAGAAGGTAGTTATACTTTAAAAACTTTGCCATTTCTCTGCCTCGTGTCTTGAGCAAGATTAAGAGGGGTATTTTTGGCCGCAGACTACGGCCGCATGTTGTTATTATGAAGTTTCACTAACTACTTGCCATTTTCCACCACAAAACGAGCTGAAGCAGAACAGAGCTTTTCACGGTTGAATTAATTCACAAAAAGGAAGATTCCTTTCCAGGCAACCTCAAGCATTTAATACCAATATTTCTAACACTGATAATTGAATTAATAATATATAACATGAAACCAACAGCCAGGCGAAAGCACAGACGAGTGGAAACAAATCCCTGAAGTAATCAGCAGTAGTCATGACATGTCTTAAATACATGGAGGAAAGATTGTCCTACAACCTTCAACACACAGGTCATGTGGAGTACCTAAGTAATGATGCCTTCTTGATTCCGCAAGGTTATGTGTCCTGAGAGGAAGTAGTGCACCGCAGTGGCATATGATTGGGTAGTGTAGTGGTTAACTCCCCTATGATCATGAATATCTTTTTTCCTCGTTTATTATTACCGTTTCGTCATAATTTTAATCTGGACGTATTTATCACATCACGTGCAAAGATATTCATATATTTAAAAAATTAAATTCAGTACTTATTCCTTCAGGTTAAATCGGTGAAATGTTCCAGTCTTACTTTACCGTACAGAAATTCATACTAATATATAAATGCGTAACGCGAAAATATGTCCGTCCGTTTGCAACTTGATCGCTACTGAACCACTGCACCAATCGCGATGAAATTTGGCAGAGATAGTTTAGATGACAAAAATAAAATTATTTTACTTATTGGTTTTCAAAAACATGTACATCTTCCTAATTTTTTAATTTCAAACCGTTTAGGGAGAGTAAGCAAATATAACTCTCTTTTTACCCGATTTTATCGACATTAATTGCAAAAGACCATATCTATCTTTCTTATCTCACATTAAGAAAAAGTTAGCCTACGTTCATTCTGGTCATCTAAATAATCTCTGCCAATATATATATATATATATGCCCCTCCGTGGCGTAAGTGGCAACGTTCTCGCTCGTCAGACCACGCAGGGAAAGTCTGAAACAGTATACGGAGCATATTCTAATTACTTCACTAACATTCTGAAGTTCAACACTGAACATATTTAGAACAATTTAAGTGCTTTCATCCTTCAATATCCACAATAAAGAACTTAGGGTCAATGCAAGAACTAACCGAAAACTGAAAGTGGCACATAAACAAACTGAGTGTTGATAAGATTGTCTTCCTTCATAGTGGTATATCGAAAACTGGAGGATCTGATGTTCTCAAAAGAATAAGCAAAATCAATGCAGCATTTATAAATTTGTATCCTATATGGAGAAACCGGTGCACATCAAGAAAAGCAAAAATGAAGACTTCAAAGAGTTGTTAAGTCCATCCTATTATAAGAGTGGATACATGGAGATGGAATACCTTTACACAGTCTAAATGGCAAACATTTGTTAATAGATTTTGGGAAAAAACTATAAGATGTACTGGCCAGAAAAAAATAAAAAATGAAGCACTGTGCGAAATTGCTGGGGAAGAATCTATAGGAAACAAATCACTAAACGAAAATGGAGATGGATAGGACATTACTCTTACAAAAACTGCTGAGGCAATTGAGAGTCAGGCACTGGACTGGAACCCACAAGGCTACCGCACAAGAGAGCGACCGAGGGATGCTTCGAGAAGGTCTGTCCAGGGGGAGATGGAGAAATTTGTTTTGACATGGAAAGACGTTAAGGTAACAGTCGGTAATTCTACCAGATAGAAAGCTTTCACGGAGTACTTATGCTCCAGAGCAGAGTGACAAGATTGTAGGAGGAGAAGTCCTTTCTTTTTTTACATCGATGTATTAATAATCTTTTGATCATACTCCCATCCTCCCAAAGTCTTCATTAGTGACTACAATCTCTTCATTATGTATCACTTTAATTACTATCCGATACCATTCTCGCATAACCTTTATTTGTGTCTATATGAAAATGCATATTTATCTATCTATACTCCACCCATTGAATTCCATTATATTCCAACATTTCATAGAAATTGTAGATAAGAAGTCAGCGTGGCAAAGTAGCTGGATGAATGACAGGGGTTTCTTTCCCTGTGGGAAGGGAGTTTTTCACCACATCTGACTGACTCCCAGACCTACTCAGCCTGCTGTAAAAAGAGTCAAACCTGCCGGAGTAAAATGCTGATCACACCGCCCCCTAGGTCCTAGGTGCCGAGGTCTAGTAATTGCGGAGCTCTACCCTTGAACCCCCTGAGCACCTCCTGGGTCTGTTCTGGGACAGTTTAAGCTTCGATCAAAACTAAAAATTCCTTTCATCCTATCAGTTGGAAGAAAAGGTTCTTAATTTCTCATTTAATTTAAGTTAATTCTCTCCTATGTAAAAAACTACAAAATAACAAAACTATAAATCACCGGTGAATTAAATTACCTTCTTAACTACTTGACAAAATAAGGTTTTTGGTATACAGAACAAATACTTATTTCAGAGAAAAGAAACGCTAGATATATGGAAATTCATCTCGAAAATGATGTTACAGGAAGACATATCATTATTATTGTACAAGTTCTACTCAATATTATTCTCAACTAGTCAAACCGACAAAGATACATAGAACATTCGAAAAAAGAAAATTCCCTTTATAACGGGAATTGCAAAAAATTCTTTTTTTAGTCATCCTCTACAATACAAAAGTGATATCACCTCAAAATTTCATGTTCATATCTCTAACAGTAGAGTCTCTGCTTTGTTTAATGTGTCAGTCAGTCAGTCAATCACGACAACACACCAAGCATTTTCAGCTCATTTCACCCATTAATCAGTGAAACATGGAGAATTCTAGAAATTCGTTTTTAGATATTGAATTTAACATCCGTCAATTTACAAAAATCAAGTTATCTCAATTAGTCCACGATATATAGTAAAATGCTCATGTATGTATTCTTGAAATATAATATATTCATGTATATTTTATCTCAATTACCCCTTAAAACAGAATTTTCGAGAAATTTCTGCAGTATAGAAGCGACATCCCGTCCAAATTCTAAGTTTAAATCTCTGACAAATTCTGTTCCACGTTTATGAATGAGGGAGGGAGGGATGGATGAATGAATCAGTAATTCAGTCAGTCAATAAGTACGTCAATCTCGCTCACTTACGACCTCGCAGATTATATTGATTGATAACTACCAGTAATGTATTCGATTCTTTACTATTAGTGTTAAAAACAATAATGAGAATATGAATTATTTTCTAATTTGCACAGTCCGTGTGAGTGATCTGGAGGAATGGTATTAGTGGATTTGAGTCCAACAGCAAAAGTTCCAGATGCTTTAAACTTTTAACCCTTCAGAAAGGATACATCATAGGTTTATCCGCTCCGATCATACTTCTCATATCTAGAAACTTTCTCTGCAGCATTGAAAATTTCTTGGATGATACAAATGGCGAACTTTGGCAGTAGGCCTTCTTTAATGAAAGTGTGCAAAAATATTGCAGGAGAAACTCCCGATGTTGAAAGTAAGTATTTTTTATGAAAACTCGTATTAGAAATTTTTTTTTTGTATCCGACGCTTCACAGTTTCGGAAAAAGATTTTTCAGACCAAACACACGCGGAACTTCGAACTCTTGAAACAAACAGAAATCTTTTCCAGCAACTCCAATGCTTTTTATCGTAATCTTAAGATATTGTGAAACCCATCTCCGATGATATTATGGCAAATCCTACAACATAGTTGACAAGAGTTTGGAAATATTTTCACACCACAATTAATATAACATAATGTTTGTTAACGTAATTAGATAGAATTGTATGGAGAGCAGCTTATTGATATCTTTTTTTCGACTTCAAATGAAGTTAAAAACACGTAAAATAAGGTTCAAAAATTGAACATAAATTTTCAGACAGCTAAGAAACGTAACTTCGTGAAAATGGGAAAATACAACCTCTTGAGTACGATCATTGAGTTTGTGCCCAGGACAAACTTTGCTTTCGTCTCCAGAACTAAATACATTCGTAAAATAAGAATTATGATGAATGAATCATGTATAGCTGACAATACTTTCTCTGTTAGTTATTTCTTGTTTTCATGTATAGCTGACTATTCTGTCTATTTAATTTGTTATTTATATTGGATTATTTAAATGAATTTCTTGAACCATATAAAGAGCATACGTATGATGACACATGTTGAAGAATCCATTATGTCCATCAAACTATGATGAAATTTCACCGTTTCTAGCGTCCATGGCTAATCGAAGTACAAACTCTAACACACTTAAACTTGATGTGATTAGTATGAACCATTCTTACAAAAAAAATTATTAGTATTTTTATTTTCAGTGTCTATTAATTTTTTTTTTACACACGGTACGTACTTGAGTATATTTTTCGCAGAATATGTTACGAAGATTTATGTACTATTATTCCATGACATTCTGCTACAATAAATCAATAACTAGTACCTAGCCTACTAAACTTCATAATAACTTCGTCCTTAATACTAGCAAGATTCACCTATAAATTTCTCTTCGTGAAGTAATTACTACTTATATTACAATTTTTTTTCCTCAAGAATTTCGAAGCTTATAAAACATTTCGCGTACAATACGAAGTATTTCTAAATCATAAAGGATTTATATATAAATTCACAATGAAATTTGTAAACTTGAACTATTTCCACGTGTATGGGTAACATGGTATTCGCGCTATGAAGAAATAAAACTGGATCTTTGTTGGAGAAAGGAAAGGAGAGTTGAAGATTCTGAGGGTTTGCAGAGAGCAAAGAAGGTACCATCCTTCTCAGTGTATCTTATGTTATATCGAAGAAACTCAGAGCGTGGTTTTCCTAGTCTTCGAGTGCTTTTCCTGTTCTTATAGAAAGATATTTTATGCTGTATCAGAAATTTACTGTTAAGTTACTTACAGATTAGTCATTTTTTTACAGTTATCATCACAAACGAATCATTTTTTATTCCAGTTTTCCGAATTTTTATTGATAAATACTTCTTAATGCGGTTCTTCCGCGCAATGTTAGTGGAATCATTCAAAAGGCGCCATCTTTACTTGTATTTAAACTAATTTGTATACAAGTTTTATGAATAATAGTAAGTAGAAACGACAATCTAATTTGTAACAAAAATTGTTGATGAAAAAAAGAAATATAAACTGGAAACAAGCTTTATTCGTTCATAAGTTGAATGCAGGTCTTTTTTTCTTAACTTAAGACTATCAATAAACATACTTTAATACATCTATCAACCCTAAGAATCTTATGTAAGAAACTCGCATATATGACACAAATACTGATTATTTTAAGAATACTAGGAGTAAAGCACCAATTTTCTAACATTTAACTTCAATCGTAAAATCCCGATTTATGACAAAGACACCAATATTGCGAAAAAGAGGGTTATATTCCTTAATTATTAATAAAAATAGAGCAGATAAATTTATTTTGAAAACAAATTGTGATCCATTGTCGGATTTCCTCCGATAATACGAAGAAAAACCCTTATATAAAGATTCCTATTTTTCTAGATTTTTTATCAAAATATAACATTCTCTCTGACGATCAACACGGTTTTAGGAAATCCTTTTCCACTACAAGCGCCATATTTTCCTTCTTAAACGATGTTACCACATCTCTAGACAGTGGAGAAAATCCTCAGGGTGTTTTTCTTGACTTATCCAAAGCATTCGATGTCATCGATCACGGAATTCTCCTTACCAAATTGCATTCTTTAGGCATTCGTGGACTTCCACATCAATGGCTAACTTCTTATTTAAAAGATAGATATCAACAAGTAGAAATATCCTATACTAAAAATAAAATACTTGAGCGTTGTCTTTCAGAAACAAAGCCACTTACTTGCGGAGTACCCCAAGGATCAATTCTCGGCCCTATACTCTTTTTATTGTATGTGAACGACATGTCATCATCCACATCAGATTGCAAAATGGTTCTTTTTGCTGATGACACTAATTTACTATGTAAACACGCCAATGCTCAAAAAGTTTTGTCTAACCTTTCGACTTGGTTCCATGCAAATCGTCTCATTGTAAACACTGACAAAACAGTGTCTATGTCATTTCACAATAGTATCACAAAATCTTTACCCCAGGTTTCTCTTTCTTTAAACGGAACACAATTAAAAACTGTTACAAATACAAAATTCTTAGGTCTCCATATTCAAGACAACCTCAAATGGAATTGTCACATTGACAATCTTAATTCCCAATTAAGCAAATTGTGTTACGCATTCCGAATCTTAGTTAACGCAGTTAGTCCACGTATTTCCCGTTGCGTATATTTTGCAAACGTTTACTCCCATTTACGTTACGGCATTACCTTCTGGGGTAATTCCGGTCAGAGTATTCAAACTTTCAGAATTCAGAAGAGGATAGTTCGGATAATTTGTAAATCTCACCCCCGAAACTCTTGTAAACCTTTATTCAAGGAATTAAATATCTTAACACTTCCCTGCATTTATATTTATGAAACGGTCGTGTTTGTTAAGACCGAATTACTGAAGTGCCACCCTTGCTTTATACGAAACAGTCTCGTTCACGAACACTATACACGCAATAGTAGTAATATTCATCGCCCTAGAGTGTCAACCACTCTTTGCCAAAAGGGACCATACCATTCGGGAATCGTTCTATATAATTCCCTGCCCAAGAATATAAAAGATATTATGAAATTGAATATCTTCAAATCCGCGGTTAAAAACTACCTCCTGCACCAGTGCTTCTACACTGTAAAAGAATTTATTGATTTTAACAAAAGTTAAATTCGTCTTGTGCTTTATCACGCCATTGCTGTAGTACTTTTTAAACAACTTATAACAATTTCAAAAACTATTTTCTTGCATGATTGTGTTGTCTTATGGCTCATATTAATTTAGTTTTATGTGTACTCAACATTGGCACGTTTGTGTACATAAATTCTGTAGCCCCATCCTGGCCCGGGTTTTTCTCCGGTTTTCCTTCGGGTAGAGGCGGATTTATCATACAGGTTCTCTAGGCTTTGTCTAGGGGCGGGTCTATTGTAACAATAAATCGTGAATTTAGTGTTATTTCAATTTTTAAGCACTATACTCAGAATAATCTATAGTTCGATAATAACTTACATGTAATTTTTTGCTTAAAATTACAAACATATTGACATTCTATTAGTATTATAACTCGCAGCTAACTTTTTATCTTATCTAGGAATTTTTGCTGAATTTTTTGAATCCGCCTCTGCCTTAGGGCCCTTGATCGGAATTGATGGGATGGTCCCTTGCTTGCTTCCGGAGAGTAAATTAGTTTTTTTTCCCCCTCCACGTGGTCATACGCAGTTTGTACTGTTTTTTGACAATAAATTTATTATAATACCTTCTTTATTTTAATATTAAATTAAGAACTGTTGATGTTTTCTCAACTCGTTTGAAAATAATACAGTACGTTTAATATACAATTCCAATTTTTGTGAGCTTTCGTTCCCTCGTAATATCTTTAACTATAGAGTGTTGGGAGTGAGAAAATTACTATTGTCTGGAAATTTAGCATCATTGGAGCGATATTCATTCATAATCGAGGGTAAGAACAGTTCCCTCAACTTCATTAAGTGTGTTCGGATTGATACATCGCCATTACTTCTAATAGCCCATTGGTTAAAAATATCGAGATTGTCAGAAAATAAACAATTTTCCTAGATCGACATCCCATGTGAGTGTAGAAAATCCATGTATTTGTTCTGTCTGACGTCATGAGTAACCAAATTTGACTTGTTACCGAGTGAAGCATTACACCGTCACTTCATGTTCTCCTAAAAGAGTTCAGATCTATGAAACTTTGTATACATGATCTAAATACTTTAAGCTGTTTTTAAGGAAATTTCACAACCTTAAACGATCCAAGCTGGTAAAACTTGATTTTAATAAATAATTTCCATTTTCATTGATGAACAAAACATTACATTTCAAGAAATCTCTTAAATTGCGGTGAACCTCACTACCTAGCAACTACATAACATCATTAATGTTAATTTATTAATATTAATTATAATACTAAATTATTATCTAATTTATTATTGAATTAGTTTCATAATTTCAATAATTGCGCTTCTTCAAAAGGACGGCAATCGACAATTTGACATCACACAGGAAAATCAATATTCGTTAAGTATAATTTACCCAAAATTAAACAGTTTGAAAGATTGAAGTTTTGGTTGTCCGCTTCACGTGAAATACCTCAAGGACAACGGAAATCTTGAAAATGAAAATATACCAGTGTCATTTAGAAAATAAACGGTTTTAAAGATAAAGGAAAATAATAGTCACTCACAGAGGGGATGAAACGGTTCTTCATATACAAGTACATTTTTTTAATTGAGGAGATACTCAGAATCATACATTGCACGGTTAATGAAAAACAAATACTTTCAACGGTCATTAAAAAAATATCAACGATGTAATAAATATCCGTTTTCATCTCAAACTTACATAATTATTACAAATCTTAAAATCAAAGCGAGAATAGACATTTTATCTCGATTTGCATGTTCTAGATAGCTCATGTTTTAAAAAAATTGTCATCGTGTTTGTCCATTTTTTTAAAATTTCCTTTATTCAATCTTTATTTCATGAACAAAACATTTACTTAAGACGTAAAAGTTTAGGAATCTTATCGATTCTCTCCACTCTGTTTTCGTATTCGACGTTTCCTTCTCGAAAAGGAAGTTTTCTTAAAATGCATCAGGATTAAATCTCTGCACCCTACACTAGATTTAACCATTCGAATTCTTTCACCGCTACGTATGTCGCTTTCCCACCATTCTGCGTAAAACATACTGTCAACGCACCACCCCCTCCAATACGTTCGCCAATCCCTTTCGACATCCACTTCGACCTTGTTTTCTATTCGCTTGATGTTTGCCCGAAATTTGGCGGCGCGTCCATTTCCATCGACTTTCGGTCCAGACAATCTCAATGTACGCTCAAAGGTTGTCTTCCCCATCCCAGTGACTCCTTCGACTACCTTCAGAGACTGTCCCTTCAGGAAGATCCCTTTCTAACTGTCGCTCCTCCTCCATCCGCGACCGATTCCCTTCGTAGAGGGACATCTCGACAGGCCTTGGCCAATGTTCGTTGCCCGATTCGTAAGTCCTCGTCCCCGAAGACCGCCTTCTACTTCTTCTTCTTCTTCGCCTTCAGATGCCGCTCGCTCGAGAGATCGGAACGCGATTTACGCGTGGTCCTCGGGGCGCACCGCGGCGCCGAGACGCTGTCGGGAGGCGAGCGAGAATGCAGGAAGGAGGAAGAAGAGGGTGGATCGTGGCGCCAGGCACAGGCGCCTTCGCGATCGCTCGCTTGTCAATGTCCCAGACATCTTCGCCGGCGTCTCGTGTGGTGCTTCTTCTGTTTCCGCTGTCGTCTAATCCAATGTAATTTTTCGTGGTCGATCTTTAGATCGACTTGGTTCCTCTCGTGCTATAGAATCACGTGTGTCTCCTGAATCACGGCTGCTGCCGTCGAACAATTACTATTCCTAAAGTTATGTAGAATTTGACCTCGTACGTGTTCGATTGCACTATTAAAATAGTTAAGCTCGAATTATTTGCTCGGACTAACGTGAACGGGACATTGCCTTTTTCTGCAAAACGTTAAATAAGAAAAGTTCATAAACATAAATATTACAGTTTCCAAAAATATTTCTTCATTAAAACTCCGTATTTATATTTTTAATCAATTAAAACTATTTCAACTCAAAAATAATAACCAAGTGGAGAAAAAGTTTTTAAAATTAAATTTTCAAAATAACTACAAATTACTTAAAACTTTACCTTCTTACAGTTATAACTAGAAAACAAGCTACTCTCCTCAATTATAAATTTTATCTGTATCCCTTACATAATACTAATAAAATACAGAATTAAAGATTCTTATGAACAATATAATCATCAACATTAGCAAAAATTTCCAGTATTTTTCAACGAGGATTCAAGAAGAATTCCCAAAATGGACTGGAAAAAAAGTGCGAGTACTAAAATAACACTATTAAATAACTTCAAACACTCACATCGATATAATTAACTTTCCCTTCTCCTCAAATCCTTTGAAGAACTTTATTGAAAAACTTCTTCCCGTACTTCAAGTGGAAGAGTTAAATTGTATAAGATCCTTATTCGAAAACTTTGGTGTAAATGTGATTCTTCAATGGTTTAACATAGAAGAATATGTAACGAAACGTACAATTTAGAAATCAATTGAAATGGATTATGTCGCTACTAATAATCTAATAAGTACTCTACCACGACAGGCGTTTCGATTTTCTACACAAATAGGTTTTCTATCTTTACTGAGGTATACATAAAATTGAACGTTTTTTATGAATCACTGAACAATAGTTTCACATGTTATTTTTATCTTCATTAAGCAAGATGATTTGTGTGATTTATCATAGAGTGTAAAAATCATGTACTTCTTGTTCCTTACATATTTGGAATTCACTAGCAAATGGTATGAACAAGTTATAAATCATTAACAATTCACTGATTTTTTTTTCATGTTGAGTTCGTATTCTGACTGAGAATAGTGATAGCTGCGACCAAATGCACGTAATCACATAACGATCTAGTCTTTGTTAGAAATAAAATTTTACTGACACTTAATTTATGACATACAAATAGTTTAATCTTTGTATTACATTTTTCACTTGTAATAAATTCACAGTTGCGTGATTGAGCGTGCATCTCTGTCTCCGTCCAATCTTTTGACACCTACATTTCTTTTGCAGCGTTATAAACGCTTTATTTATTACTTACGTAAATACGTATTATATTTATAGACATTAACGGTACAATATACTTACGAACTAATTGGAATTTTCTTTGGTAATTTGGGTGATAACGCGAAGTGCATTTAACGAACCCTATTACATGAACCACAATAGGTATATAATAACAATAAGCAAATCACAAAGTGCGTATGACCACGTAGAGGACAATAAACTAATTTACTGTCCGGCAAGCAAGCGTGCAAGAGATCATCCCATCAATTCCGATCAAGGTCCCTTAAGGCAGAGGCGGATTAATGTGTCAGCACACTCTTCCCCAAAAAAATAATTATAATGTAAATATAAATGCTGATAAATATAAATGTTTATAATATTAATATAAATGCTGGTAACGCAAAAACTACTTCTGGGAACTACTTCCTCTACCGTTATCTACCCTTTCATGAAACACAGCATCACGGCTGTTTTCACAGCATCTACCACCGCAGTGCGGCAAGTGGCGATGCATGCTCTTTAGGTGCAGCGCGAGAAGTTGGCCCTTTTCTTCGACTTTCTGTGAGTAGGAGTTAGGAAATGCAAAATTCATTTTTGTATTTCGCTCTACTTCCTGGTTTCGCAGTCGAAAGCAATTTCGTGAGCAATTGGGAAGAAGTAGCGTTAAAGCTCAAATAACGAAAGTCGTATTTTAAGAAGTGAACAGATAGTGGAGTTTTATATGATGTTTCTCCGTTAAAAGTTCGGAATAAAATATTCTATTCATAACACGATGCAAAACCTTGGACTTTGAAACCTTCCATGGTTCAATAAGAAATATATCTAAGAGGAATTGCACATACAAGACAATTATTGCCCACTCACACACGAAATGAGCCGATAAATCCAATCGTAATAATTAATTTAATTATTTACTATGTATTAATAATGTAAATTAATAATTATAATAATAATAATTTTTTAGTAATAATGCTTTGGAATATTTGTGCAAAGGAACGTAGAATGGAGAATTGCGAGAAAAAGATCGTTAAATCGTTCGACTTCATGGAAGATGTCTGGTACAGCATTTGGACGATTTTGAAATAATAAATGACCCATGATTTATCTATCAAAATAAAACTCAATAATATAAAATCACAGGCTAAATCATTTTTGTTATCTTTCAACAATTTTTGTAGTTAATGTTATCGTTTCACCCGCCCACAGCAGTCAAGCTATCGCATCATTTAAGCCTCTTCCAAACGTTGGTGATATTCTTTTTCTTCTTCTTCAACTGTTTATTATCAATTGATACACTCGTGGGAATACTATTACTCATATAGAAAAATAATTTATCAAGTCGAAGTTCTTATTTCCTTCGGATCGCTACTTTTAGTTTGCAGGCTTTAATCGTGCCTGCGGTCGAGCAATGTCGTAAACATATTTACTGTTTATTGGGTCCTTTAAAGTTATACTGAAACCAATATTCTAATACTCTTGGAGATAAACAATGCTGGATAACTGATGAACAGCGATTAAGAAGCAAACAAAAATAAAACAAGATGAACACTTTTGAAATTAAACCTAAAACCGGATGAAAATTTATTGTATTTTATTTTAAGAATTGCGCTCTAGTATTTAAATCTCTCCATTTCCTTTTTTGGCGAAAATTTTGTGAGAAATTTTCTTACAATTATACTCATTCAAAAAGTGGTAAAATTTATTTATTACTAACAGAAAAAAAATCCTCTAATATATTTTCGAAATATGAAGTTTTTATTTGATATAAAGTTTCTCTTTAAATCCATTGAATATCGGTTAACCATTATAGTAACATTTAAAATGTCTTAAACGATCCATAATGATAGTTTTGTAAGCGTTTAGAAAATTCATTTCGAAATTTAAGATCTATAGCAGCAATTACGGAGTACAATGGGCGATTCCATTGAAAGTTCCGACAAAAATGTCCTCGTAACACGCGAGCATTCGCCTGCATACCATCTGTGCCGATGTTCCTAATTTTACAAGCGTAACGAAAGCGCATTGCATTCTCCGTAGGAAGAAGTTGAAATCTTCCGAAAAATAATTTCCCACAATTTAGTTTTATCTTATCTAAAATGCATAGTGTATTGAACACGTTTAAATTAAACGTGAACTCTACTTCAACAACTCGTTGAAGATATTTTCAAGCAACGTCAATTTAAAAAAAAAAAATTCTCAGTAAATACGTATTTGTTTCCTTTACTAAAGACGGAGGAAAAAAACACAATCCAATGTAAATTAGGCAATATTTGAATATATACGTAAATCTCCACGACATATTTCTACTTATTAAATTGCTGTGTTAACTAGTTAATTGAAAACAAAAATTACATGTTTAATAATCACGGCGACTGCTTTTTATCTCACTTGAAAATAGAATTGCTCAAATATTCGTCCCCGAAGAGAAAATCAATGACACAAAGACGTCTAAAAATTACTCAATAATATTTAATCGTATCATTGAACAAGCATTTTTACTGAGTAGAGTTTGAGCCCAGGCCCTACCGCTCAGCGGGATCATGGAAGCGAGGACGCTGCCACTAGACCAAACTAGTTCATTGTGTTACATTTCGATGGCCATTAGACTCATATTGGTTAATGTTATTTGGATACTTCACGAAGAACATCATTTTTTCTGTTTTGTTGTTGTTGTTTGTATTCCCGCAATGTAGTGATATCTTCACACGTTGTCAAACTTCATAAATCAAACATTTTTTTCACATGTCCTTCGTGTTCTATTATCGATATAAATAGTGCAGAATACTGAATAATACTGAATGCTGTACTGTACAATGAATAAACAGGCAGATAAAGATAACATGCTTCAGTAACTTCTTCGTCAGTAACGTACGATTACGACATCTGGGTTAAGCGTAAAGTATATTCTCGGAGGCTTCCACGGTCGAAATTGTATGATGCTTGGTGCCGTGTCTAGTTGACGAACCCTGACGTTGCCATGCTACAGCTCTTCGTTATGCTGTAGCCTTCATATACTGTGTGTGATACCAAAATACGTATGTGGTAGCAATAGATACCGAGTAAGATCGATCTGTTTTTCTGAAGAAAAGTATATTTTATTTAACATAATATGTAAACAAATCGCGGATGGGTTGCCTAATTACATCATGTCAGGACCTCCTTAATCAAAATAATGTAATGCATTTTTTTAATTCGTTCAAATATCATTTAAATAGATATTGGTGAGAAAACAGAAGATAATTTTATTAGGTACTCGGTGATATTAGGTTATCTACGCAAATCAGTCAAGACTCAGGGTTGACGCGCTTCAAAAGACGAATTTGGGCGGAAGAACAGAGCGCAACAACAGAGAAGCGTAAAGCGTACTATGCTGTGTGCAGAATGGTGCAGTGTCCTGTGTCATCTATCGCACACAATAGTCTCCGTTCTTCTTTAAGTTAGATGGACTCTGAATTTAATTGCTCTCACACTGACAGCAAAAAAGTGAAACTGAGAAAAGAGATTTTTTCGGATGAAATGTAGAATCATATCTGCGCGACTATTTCGCCGGAACTTATTGAAATATCGCTCCATAATTAATAAATCAGACACCGCCATATCAAATATGCAAACGGGATAACGTAATAAAGTTGAGTAGAACGTATCCCTTTATGAATTTTGCATCAATTCATTGTTTAATAGCTCAGTATTTCACATTTCTGGTAATCGAGGATGCTGATTTGCATACTCTAATGAGTATACGATGGAGACTCGTTTGATTGATGTGATGAACGAAGTGCACTTATTATGAATTTGAAATGTATTTTGAAGTTGTGAACTGGAAAATTCAATTTCCCAGATTTTAAGTGATAAAATCACATTTTCACTTCACATAAAATATAAATTTAAGAAATTTTACTAGTGTCTAACTTTATTACATGATAAAATTTTAGGATTCATTGTTGTCAATCCTCCATTTTAAAAGGTATTTATATTTTTTACCACTGTTAAGTAAAACCATCTTCAGTTCTTGACCTCGCTTTACACTACTAGGGATATTCTTGAGATAAGGACAACTTGTTCAATAAAACTACATATTTACCGACATTAGGCATATTTCTTCAGGGATAAAAGAAGAAGAAGAACTTCAAAAAGATTCATGATGATATACTCCATTAATATTACCATATTATATTATACTTAGTATTACTACTCCACTAATATTATTCTGCTATTGATAGCTAGTGGAGTAGATCACCATGAATCTCGTTGTTGTTGTTCTTTTAACCTTAAAGAAGACTTGAAACATTGAAACGTCGGCAAGTATAAATATGTAGTTTTATTGAAGAAGTTGACCTTACCACAAAAATCTCCACGGTAAAGTAAAATTTAAAAATGTAAAATTTTTTACTGAGGAACAGAATAATATTACACAAAAATAATTGTACTGTTATATTACTATTAATTTGATAAAAACTCAAGTCCGTGTCATTCTCTGAACAAGAGCGTGGTCGTAGAGTTTGATGTCCTATCGAGGTTAAACTGAAACGATCAGCGACAAGAAATCTCTTGCGACTGATGCACGCCACATTAGGTAAATAGCATTGGTCCACATTCATGACTAAGTGTCGACGATGTCTGCGTCGATTTAGCAGCTGATATTGGATTAATGGTGATATACCTCTAGCGAAGGTTACTTGCTCGAAACGGGTGGCAACGAAGGTGGCGATACAGTACAGAGAGAGCGCTATTGCCGGGTGGAGCTAAAAACGATGGAAGTGGAGTGGGAGATAATGTGACCGATGTTTTGGGGTTGATCGCGCCAGTATATTTGACGATACGACGAACGAGACGAACAGGGGAGGGATATATACGTGTGATGAAGAATAGGGTGAAGAACTAGCGGTGATAATCACCGCGTGACAGCGACGGTAGGAATGTTTGGGGTGGTAGGGATAATAGCGTTCATGAGGGTGATGTCGACGAAAGCATCAAGGGGCGGTAGGGAGAGTCGCATAGCACGGAGTAAGCCAACCGTTGCGTTAGATAAGGAGTTAATTGACAAATGCCGCGTATCGGTTGGGAAGCACGTGATAATGTGGTTGTGGAGGAAGAGGAGGAGGAGGAGGAGGAGGAGAATGACTTACGCGCAGAGCGGTCTACCGACGATTGTAACAGAGCGACGCGAAACGGTCGTTCCTCATTTCGCAAGCAGGGCGCTCCAACGCGTCTACTGGACAGTGCTTTAACTGACGATATCATGAAGCACGAAGATCTCGGCTGGAAGGCCATTCACTAACGAATGTGTTTCGAGTTGAACTATTAAACTATGATATAAATGCAATTTCACGTACACTGAAAACGATGGTCACATGAACTATCATGTTTCGTAAAATATGTGTTACCAAGGCAATGATTGAAAAAAAAAACTATTTCAAAAATACAACCTTGAAATATACACATTAATATATAAAATTAATAATTGAGAAAAGTATTAATTTAACATTGAGTGTTACCCAGAAAAATCCTCAATATTTAAGGCTTATTCTTTCCTCAATGTACTGAAAGTGTACTGTGATAACTCAATATCCGAAGTTCCTAAGTATTCAAAATACTTTATGATGTATAGGTTGCATTTTCAGACAAAATTTTATATCCAATATTGTCTCTCTAAACAGTTTTGTAATGTAAACAAAGAAAAACCAATTCGTGGAAAAGAAAGAAATATAATAAAAATAAGACAATTCTAATGAATTTGTTTTAGTTACATATTTTATAAAAACTTTTATTAATCGATACATATTATAAAACAAAATCTGATTATTTTTGTCTGTCTGTCAGCGCGATTTTCGTAATCACTACTGAACTTTCACCAAGTATTTCATAGCGCTTCTTGAGGAAGGTATATTTGTATAATTTGTAGATGATTTGTTTGTAAATTATCCTATCTATAAAATGAATGTCGATAAAGTCGAACAAAAATCAATATTTGGTGGGACACATTCACTTACGCTTCGTAAATGGGATGAGTTATTTGGCAATATTGTTTGTGTCAAATAGACCACGATAATGTACATGTATCCACAAAGTGTAACCCAAATTACCTAAGGAAATGGTTTAAAATTAAACGTGTTAAAACACTTCAACTACATACGATAATTTAGGTAGGAAAAATAAATACCCTTCAAATTAAAATCTTTCTCTGTTTTGTGATTTGTAACAAAAATAAAAATATCTTAAAATAACTATATTTTTCCTCATATAAAGAGAAAAGTCTTCCAAAATATTATACACGAAAGTAGTGAGACTGGAATCACCAATGCGAGTTACTTTGCTCCTCTTAACAAATTAAAACCTCTATTTTTGAAAATCCACTGTAACAATATAATAGCACGTAGAAAATAAGTTATCGTTATACATTCCGGAGAATAAACATATGGGTTCGTTATTTATACAGAAAACTATGATATGAATTTTATGGAATTGTATGGATTTGACACAGAAAACTATTATGCGAAGTTAATATTTTCGGATGTTCAATCATCCGATATTCGCTTTTATTGGATATCATAGAAACTATATATCTTGTGATATTTTATTGCGTGTACTGATGCCGTACTGAACACGCACAACCATAATAGGATGTGAACTACTGGATACATACGAAGTTATTACTTGAATATGACAGTAGCAAGATGTCGCTATACGTTGGCATATACAATTCATCAGCGTAGCATTAAAAACATTTAAAGAAACTGTTGCAACTACAATTTAAAAATAAAAAAGTTTTGTTGTAGTGCATTTTTGTGGGGAGAATAAAACCAACTTATATAGAACACAACAATTATATTTCACCGAAAATAACTGGAGTCGTTTTATTCTCACTTTTTTCGACATTCCTGCCCATCGGTGGTTGTTCCGCCCACTCTGGTGGGATAATCGAAACAACTGTAATTCAGTTCATGCAAAATCCTGGCAGATATATTTTTTTAATTTATGAATATGCACCCCGCCATATTGATAATTTTTTTCGTTTTGTTACAGTTATAATTTAATATGGACAGAAATAACGTTTCTCAAATATTTTTCAGATAGTTCGCACTGTTTATTTACGCGCGAAATAATTTGTAGCGGCGTCGTGAGTTCAGAAACACCCATAAATTCTGCATTAATGGTCAAGGAAATGTGATAAAGGTATTTATTTTCTCGAAATCAGGCATAGAGCGCAATTTACCTTTTATCGTCAAGTCCGCATATTTCATCACCAAGTATCAAAATTCCACATTAAAGAG
>NNCF01125983.1:141399-162537 GCA_002313205.1 Laupala kohalensis | reverse complement strand
TATATATATATATATTCATTGTTTTATTGATTAACAAATATTTTCGTGTGTCTTCTCGCTTAAGTTTGTTTCTCTAAACACGAACACGAGTAACGAATTACTTTCGACTTAATTGCACGATTCTCTGAGGTTATTGCAGTCCATTGGCCACGATCCAACAGAATTCAGAACACGAATTAAGGCCACAACCTGCATTTTCTTTGCATAAATAACTCAAGAATGTAGATAATCTTTCTCCGTGCGCCTGTGATGAAAATGAAACAAATAATTTTGAAAACATAATTTAAATTATGGGCGTATGCGCGAGGTCATTTATGGCATATTTTACTCTTACTCATCTTCCCGACGTACAAAAAGTATCTATTAAATTATAGATGAAATCAAGAGCAGACAGTTCAATATCAAACTTTCAAAAAAATTAATTCTCGCTACGCTCTCTGACTTTCAGACAGTAACAAATATGTGATTACAATCCGGTAAGGAAATAGTATTCGTTTCTTAGTAAAGTAGTAGTATTTATGGAAATAGCGCTAATAAAATATCGGATTCGGTCATAATTTTGTATGTAACTCGCATTGGTCCCAAATTCCCATCATTTCATGATAGCAAATAGTAAAGTTTATCACCAGTAAATATATGTTGGCGCATTTGGTAACCTCAATAGTCAGAACTGTCGATGGATAGAGACTCCGGAAACTAGGTGGAAATGGTTCCCGGTGATTTCAAAGAGGTTATAGCACTAATAAAGTTACCATTCGTCGCAGTCTGCACTGCGGTCACAGTAGTAGACATCGGTGAGGAAGGGAGGTGTACAATCGTTTTCGACGTGTAAACGAGATCAAATAAAGATGCATTATTATTTATTTATTTATATATATATATAGTTCACTGTCTACCCTGTTCCTTCGAACAAGGCTACTATAAGGATTTAATATTCTTCAGAGCGTTATTTTCTTTTCTGTTTTCCTCTTTGTTGATTGTCGCGTTTCTATATTATTTTTGCGTTATTATTATTATTATTATTATTATGTGCAATTGTATTTTCTCTGTTAAACAAGTAACTGGGGCGGGTTTATCCGCCAAGCTTGAAGTAAAATTTTATCCTAGTCGAGACAGACATTTCCTTGTTAGGAGGTATGTTCGTAATATAACTTATTTCTGCAGTACATTTCTAGTTAATACCAATCTTGCAAGATACCCTTTTAGTGTTTCGTATTATTTTTATTATAATATTATTTATGTATTATGTTTTATTATCTCCAAGCGGATATATTTGAGTTGGAGAAAATCATATAATGGCAATTGTTCTTTTAAACGGACTCAGTCGGTCAAGGTGATTTGTCATTTAATGGTACCCAACATTTGACCCTGAGAAACTCCTATCAAAGGGCATAGCAGCACTGTGTCCTAGTGCGCTACAAGCAACGACGTGCATGAGACAATGGGGAGTATTTTGGCCAAGCGTGTCTTTCTCGCGGTAGAGCTTTGGCAACTGGTCCGGTCGCTGTCGCCGCCGGGTTCTCTAGCGACAGAGAAAGAGCTTGAAATGGATGAGCCATTGTCGAGTTGCAGAGCTCAAAGTTGGAGACTTATTTGATCTTTTTGGGCGGTGCACTCTCTAATATGTGTTCCAATGCTAGTGGTACGGACACTAAAGCCATTAAATTCAAACTCAATTACACACTACGACTAATGCCCCGTCGCAGTTCAAGTGCCTTGATTTCATTTACGGTTTCGTAACTCTTGCCAGACTTAATACTGATGTAGAACTTTTGGAGTAAATTTCATGGGTGTATGTAAGGCCTAAAAACTAGGGAACTAACGGCTTCTTCCATATTTAGTATCATTTACAAACCACTTTAAACCTTTACATGAACATAAACATTACATTTCTTTCCATGAAGATAGTGACTGTGCACTGTACAAAACAAAAATGTTTGTTTTTATATCACACATTCATACTCGAAGTAGGTATAGTCAATTTACGTAACAATATGTCCCACGAAGAAGGTTCACAAAAAGGTTTTTAAATAAAAACATTTTTACAATGGATTATTTCGTCGTTTATGATGTCGTCCTAAATGTGTCACTACCAGAACACGTTTTTACAGTCTCCGAAAACATCGCAAAACTTGAACTCAATCTCCAACACTCAACCGTGCAGCTGAGCAAAGAAGAGATTCCCCACACGTTTTGTTCCAGGAGCTAAAAGGTTAGTAATTTAATTTAGTGAGTGTGTTACACATCGTCCCTGCCCTACGTATCATGTACAACTCCTTTCCCCTTCGACATCAGCGTCTGTGCTGGCGTGTCCATCGCGCACTCCCGCGTCTTATCCCACGGAATCAGCACAGAGGACCGTGACCTCCAACGATGCACCCTCTGACATAGGAACCACTGCCGTCTCCGCCGCAAAACCGGACCTGCCTCTCTGAGCGCGTATTGATCGAGGACAAGCACAGCGGGACGGTGCTCGGAGCGCGCGCCAGTCACCGTCGGCAGAGGCGCGATGGCACCGTACGACTCGACGGCGGCGGCGGTGGTGTCAGTAGCGGCGGCGACAGGCGGCAGTTTCGTCGGAGCGCTGGCGCCGCCGTCTGTGGTTCCCATTCATAACCGCCTCCGTCGCGCGCCACACGCCGTCGCCGCATAACCGCGCCATGAAAACAAACCGCTCCCGAGCGAAGACTCCTATTGTAAGCGCGCTCGGGTACAAGGAAGTGCCAAGGAAGTGGACCGAATGAGATGGCGTTGAGGCTAGGAGATATGAAAGGGCTTTGGTTAAAATGAGCTCAAAGAAATGAGGATTAATAGGTCTTGTATGAATTTGGCTCCACACAGTTTTACTATGAGAAGGTATAGAGTGGTAATTATGACAGGAAGAAAGTATTTGATGTATACTGAGAAAGTGAGTATGCACACATTGATTACTTGATGAATTAGATATTAATTTGAAGAAAATTTTCATTTCATTGAATGGTGATCTTCAATTAAAATTAAATTAGTCTTTTGATGACGTTTTCAATGGGTCGGTTATTGTAAAATGAATAAAATTTTCGATTAATCTCCTGACAAGTCGAGTTGACGGGACCATCACCAATACTATATTTTAACATTCAATCGCACATATTTCTTCTGACACGTAGTTAAATTGTCTCTATTCATATACTTTTCCTAAAACACACAATGTAACAATACACATAACAAATAAACTGTTTATATTGGTTCATTTTACTTCAAGTCATTTTTGTCTTCTATAAAACACGAAACCTTCCATTATACCAACGTTTATAAAATGCTACAAGTTTTGCACACGAGATCCAAATGGTATTAGACAATCGTTATTTTTAAAATCATTGTAAACTCTTCACTCCATAGTAAGGAGATTACAAATAGTTGCCGAGAGATTTGCTGTTAGTCTGCAAACAGATCGGCGTCCAGGCTGCTGGTGTTCAGTACACTACACACTTCGTGTTCAGTGCTTCAGAGGCAGGACGTGGACCAATCAGATCATCCCCAGAGAAATTCCAGTTCGTCCAACATCTTATCAATGAATATCCACCTACTCACAAGGGACCTTTCAACAAGCGCAAGTCGAAAGTGGTCCTCATTTTTTTTCATACTAAAACATATTGATTGTAAGAGTATCCTGCCAAAGTAATAGTGACAATGGCACACTGGGAGGCATTGAAAAGAATTACGAAAAACAGATATTTTTTTTCGCACGCCGCATTTTTGTGGGTCTTGTACAATCCGCAACTACGAAGCGGAGGAGAATCGACAGCCGAATCACGTGGCTGAGCTTTGATTCGTCCAACATCTAGGTATCTTCACCATTCAGGGAGACATGAAAATGCAAACAAACAATGCTTTTTCCCGCACATTTAAGAAAGGCAATAGATCCAGTAAAGACAAAAAGTAAAACTACTTATGTAAGTTCAGCTAAGTACGTTATTCATATCCAAGTTTCCTTACGATATCTTTGTATTCAAATAAAATATTTCATCTAAAATTACATGAATATTTTATTTCAATATTAACATTGCTAAAAGTTACAGTCATAAAAAATGATCATAATATAAGTAACATATAGGAGGATATGAAAGGGTGCATTTCAAATTTCATTTCAACATTTTTCACTTTGGCAGATACAAAGGAAATATATTATTTTCGGTTCCACTAAAAATTCGCCCGTTTTTTAATATTATCTAACGCGTGTTTGAATAGATTTCTAGTATGTCTTTGTTTGAATTTTCTTGTAGAAAGTGCGTATTCATTTTGATTTAACCTGAAACATTTTGATTTTAAAAAATGAATAATTAACAAAATGTGTTTCATTTTGCTTACTTCACATTTTTTCAGTTGCAATTAATACCACTGGAACTTTAAATGATACTATGAAAACAAAATTTGTTTCTATATTTTAATATCAAAAACAGAGAAATAGAAATTTATAATTAGGGTTAACAAATGTATGAAAGATCTTAATTGTAAGACGATAGATATTTGTGTTTTGTAATATTAACGGGATTCAGTATCGGAAAAGGATATTGAGGTGATAAAACGGCACGCAATGCGAAACTTACGGCAGCAGTCGATGACCTTTNCGACAGCAGTCGGTGACCTTTTACTACAGCAACAGTTTAGACCTGTACTGAAAAGGGTTGACTTTCCTCATGTTTGTCCTAAGTGCGAGCGGTAGACGCCAAAAACTGGCAAACTTATCGATTTTTTGTTCAATACCTTCCAGTGTGCCATCGTCGCTAATATTTAGACAAAACATGCTATTCGTCATATTTTTTAGTATTAAAAATATCAAGACCACTTTCGGCCAGCGCTTGTTGAAAGTTCCCTTGTCAGTACTATAGTCCCCTCAGTGACATTCACGAACCATCTCAGAAGGGTCCTGAATGGCTGAAAACCAGAGCGCCAACTCTGTGATAGTGTAACCCAGTGCTGTTTTCTCTCTTCTTTTACGTACTTCGTAATTTCTATGTATGAAGGCGAATAACGAAGCCGCTTCTTCAAATATGTGAGTATCTTATTTTTTCATTATGTGCTAAACTTTATAATCTATATATAAAAATATAAATTTATCTATACGCCATTGTTAAAGTACTTTTATAAGGGTCGGTGATTTAAAAACTTAAAATAAATTAATGAAGGTTTATTTATTTTTCTCGGTACTTATAATTGCTGAATGAGATATAATTGTTCCTACATAATGTATATAATCTATGTAGCTCCCCCAACCCGAGTTTCCTCTGGAGTTCTTTTGGCTACTTTCATTCATAGTATGGTACATTGCTTTCTTTGAGAGTAGTTGATTGATCTCCACATGATCATACGCATATTGTGACAGCGGTATTCTTTGTTTACGATATCAGGGTAGAGAAAGTTGTAACGAGTTATGGAAGGTTCAGTAACAAATAAGCACCAAATGATGTTTAATAACAATTTTGTACACAGTTAAAATAATCGAATAACGTAAAACAAGCCATATATCATGAAACTACAACATAATGAAAGATTAAGAGATAAAAATACATTAGAAAAAGAATAAACTTTTATCTTAGACACCACTCACAAAAACCTGTGCAATATTCAAATTACTAGAAAGTGGGAGGTTCGTTATAAAACGAAGACAACAAAAGTAAACATTGTGGTTCAAGAGGATCCAAAATTCTACGAGCAAAGGGGGGAGATAAACTTTCAGTCTGAACAACAAAGACGTTCCTGCTTCATAAACAGTATCTTTAGAACAAAAACGTACAGAAATACGCCCAAGCAAGAATATTCAACCATGATCAGTAACAAAACCCCTAACAAGCGTCGTGTAAACACGAAATCCTTAACTAACACTCCCCCATCCTCCGCATACTCTTACTTCCAAACCCCTGGAGTCCGTCGCTTTGGTGCGGCGGTGACCCTCACAGGAAGTTGCGGTCACAGCGAAATTGTGTGTGGTGCTGACGAGAGGCCTACTGCACCATGGGGGAGTGTACAACATTGCTACACGCGACGGAAACAAGCTCATGTCCCACTGGAACATACACAAAGAGGGAGGGGAACATGGACACTTAAAACAAGGAAATGAGCATTTCTCTCGCTATAATGTTCAACATCCCGCTGTGATGCTACGGAATTTTTAATTCCATTTTTCATATTCTTCTTTGTTTCGTTTCTTCTACATTTTTTGGATGATCAAAATACTTTTGCTTACTAACACCAAGTAAGTAGGCTAAATGAAAAACGTATTATACTAGCAAGAAATATTATTCTAGTAAAAAAAAGACAGCCCTGGTCTAGAGAATTGTGAAGACAATACTACAGACCTTTTCTTCAAAATCAGAAACACAATATTATCAGTACAATTTTTATTATTTTTGAAAGAGAACGAAAGAAAGAGAGAGAAGAGAAAGAAACAAAGAGAGAAGAGAAAGAAAGAAAAAAGAGAAAGAAAGAAAAAAGAGAAAGAAAGAAAGAGAGAAAGAGAGAAAGAAAGAAAGAAAGAGAGAAAGAAAGAGAAAGAGAAAGAAAGAAAGAGAAAGAGAGAAGGAAAGAAAGAAAGAGAGAAGGAAAGAAAGAAAGAAGGCAAATTTGAGAATTACTCAAGCAACGGACAGGTTTTAATTATTTTTAAATCAACCTGTTATTTCGGGTTCACATTTAACTAATTCTTTACATGAATGGATTTTGTTTTCCGAACTTTACGAAAATTTACATCGAGTTTCAATAACCACTCTGCATTAAAACTAGTTAAGATTCTTTGGACTTCAATTTAGTTCCTTAATTAACTCCACAATCATCACCTCTTGTAACAGTTATCATCCAGAGACGTAATAAAGGGCATGTAAATTTGTGAGAGTATCAGATGAGTAAGACAAGAGACTAGGCATAGCAGAGTAAGAAATTGGATAGGGGAGAGATAATTTGACACCTATATATTAATTGAATTAGCGGACACGCAACGTAAATTATCTCTAGAAGTAAATGCTGTCGTGAGTCAAGCATGAGCAAAACATATTCCACGTGTGTTATATCTAAAAATAGAATGTATAATACAAAGAAATTATTGTGACCGAATAATTGCGTTAATCCAGTCAAGTTTCATTAATAGGTTGGGTTTATGATTTGAGACAGGGAGAATAAAATACATGAAATCAACTATTGCTCTGCATGCGATGTCAGTGTTGTCGGGTGCCATTACAGAGATAATCAGGAAAAGAGGTCTTGTTTCCATGTACATGCAAAATAATGAAACGAGAAGAGATAAAACGTCTAGTGACTTTATGAGATTAGGGATATAAAGGAGAAGCAGAAGATGGTAGGGAGAGAGGAGAATGAGCACAATTGTTCACAAGCGCTAAGAGCAAAGCTGTGAATCAAGGCGCTGCCGCCAGGGGGTTTATCGCAAAAGCGTAAAGCACGCGTGGGGAGAATTTAAAGGGGCGCATAGAACTGGGACTGGTGCAATTGCCGGTTCCACCCCTCCGCCGCTTACCTGAGGATGAACTTTTAACCAGGCTGAATCAGATAAATGGCTCGCAACAAGCCGGAATTCCAAAGCATCTAGGAAATTACCAAGAAGACAGTCTTTAGCTTTTGAATTGCGGATAATTAGGACAAGTTTCGATGACACAGAAATACAAGTAAATTCAGAGTATTACCAAGGTTTTAAAAGAATTTAAAAGACTCTTTGACTTCTCGTTGTTATTTAAAACAAAATATTCTTTTAGGATTAAAAGTAGTCTAAAAAAGGCGGTCGTTTTCTTTATGCGTTTTAAATAGAATAAAGTATTTATAAAAATCTACATGCCTCTCTACGGCCAGGTGAAAATTGCGACGGACCGGGACAATTAACATTGTAAGGAATAAAACGAAAATAATGTGGTTTGGGAATGTGCAGAAGATCAAGGGAGATTTTCGAGACAATATTAATGGTAAGAAGATACAGATAGTCCCTACCATTCGTTATTTGGGTGTAGTGATAGATGACATACTAACATATCTACAACATTAAGCGTACTTGAGAAATATTGTGCAAAAAATTTAATATAATATGATGAGGGGTGCGATAACCCAATTCGCTATCTCACAGAAAGACATAATGATTTTGTACAAAGGAGGATTGAGACCAATAATGGCGTATGGGCACACTATATCGGTAGACAGATTAGTTAAACAATGCTTCGAAAGTAAATTAAAGCAAATTGAGTAAAATAATGCAAAACAGTCTCCACAGATGCGTTGAATGTCATATTAGGACTACTCTATTGATCTTCACATACAGAAATGAAAGTATAGATATATTTTGCGCAGAAAAGGTAAAATTCAAATTAATTGCAAGGAATTTAGTCGAACAGATAGGACGGCAAGGAGCACTGATGTCAAGCTGGCAGATCCGTTAGCAAAATTGTGAGAAAGGACGAACAACATACGACTACATACCTCACGTACAATACGTGGTAAATACCAAAGGTGGTTTAATCCCATGACAAATGTACTGCAATTCATAACTGGGCATGGAAATTTCAAAGATTACTTGTGGAAGTTAAAGGAAACCAAGGAGGAGCGATTTTATTGTGGAAAAGAAAAAGAAACGGAAGAGCATTTGCTTTAGGATTGCCAACTATATACGCTGAAGCGAGCAAGGTATATCAGGGAACACAGCCGGATAGACATACTTAATATGGAGCATAAACAAAATCAAATTTCCACATAGAAAAAGTACGTATTATATGAGGAATAATTACACTTAAATATGCGTTACAAAGTTAGATTAGCGCATGCCACCCGCAGGCAGGGACGGACAACGTCTTGTCAACGACGGCTAAGATGCGCAGGCGAGATACAAAAGCCATAGATTAAATAAAACTATGGATCCTTGTATTGCATATGTTAAACAGACAAGGGTGGCTAGCAAATAGCTTCAACAATATGAAAAAAAAATGAAAGGACCGGGACTCAAACCCGGAAGCTCCTGCTTTCGTAGCAGATCGCAGGATTGCACTGTGCAGTGGTAGCACACCTGCGACCAAAACGGTGTCCCGTGTTAAGTCCCGGTCGGTCGCAATTTTCACCTGGCTGTAAACGGTGCAAACTTTCCTCCCGGAGTAGGTACTTGGAAGTTGTGATTTAAAAAATATACATGTTTCAGAAATGCTACAAATACTACAGATATTACTCCTTTCACCAGAACAAAAAGAAAGTAGTCTCTGATCTCGTTCACAGAATCATTGAGGTCAATTGATGATTATAGTTCATTCGACGGTTGTTGAAAAGTGGACGTTTGACCTACCCCCTACCTCTTTGTAATGTTTTGCCACGTTCCAAATGTTTTGATCCCGCACAATCACCTCGGTGAAAAAGTGGGTGTGACCCCAGGATATACCATAAGAATTTATGAGAATCGCGGATTTCTTGCTCGCTATGGAATGAGATTGTGTGTCCTACCGACCGCTTTCATTGCAGAACAAAACCGCTCGTTATTTGATAGGAGGTCGAGTAGCTTTAGATATCAGTCAGGGTGCAGAGGCAACCCGTAAATCGACACTCGAACCAATGAAATGTGACGGTTCCTAACGGATACTCTGTCTAAACTGTCTGGTGTGAATAAGTAATTTGTCTCATTCTTACCTTCCTTCAGCACTTATTCTTTCTCCTCTCTATGATCTGGCTTGAGACCAGCACTTGTCTTCAAGTGAGCGTCGCTGCAGGCAAATGCGCATACTCCAGAGGAAATGAGCCATGCGATTGCATTGGGAAAACAATGGAATTTGGCATGCTGCCTTCCAACGCGCCTTGTGTTCTTTCCCAACCAGATGCTCATTTCCGTTGGATGTTGGCTCAGTCACAATAAGATTACTTCTATATTACCTACTCTCTGTTGATGTGGATGCTGGAATTTATGATCTCTCGTGCATCTGTTGCGCTCTACAACTTTAAAGATATCTAGAGTTTATCTCTAACAATATTATATAGGTTATGTTTTCCTTGATCAAGATGCACCGTCTAGCAAAAAGATTATTTTTACAAATTTACAATACTATGCGAAAACAAGTATCTTTATTTTTTGTTTAAAAACTACCGAAAATATATAATTGCTNTTTTACAAATTTACAATACTATGCGAAAACAAGTATCTTTATTTTTTGTTTAAAAACTACCGAAAATATATAATTGCTTCGCCATGAAATTAACAGTAAAATAGAGAAAAAGCTATGAAACTATAAATTATTATAAAATAAAAATATTTTAAGAAATTCGGACAGGTAAATTTTAAAAAACGAAGAAGACAATTAAAGGACATATAACAAAAGAGATTTATATTTGATCATGAAAGCTATTCAAAATCTGCTTAAATGTTGTAACGTGAATTCGGGAATAAGTGGTTCTTCCGTGAGTAAACACGTTTACATATATCATACAATAAATAATATTATATCGAATGATCAATTTCGCTGAAGCAATTTAAAGCCTTTAATATGTTGTAATCCTAACTTTTCCGAACAATTTTCGACATATTCTTACATACCTTTGCTAAGTTATCTAAATGGATTGACACTTTATTTTTATTAGTTCACAAATATTTGAAGTGTTTTCGGATATTAAGAAACAATAAAAACATGTAAATGTATTTTCAATATAATGCGCACTCAACAATAGAACGTTAATAATTATTTTATAGCGACCAGTGACTAACTAAGGTAGTCTACTTTTATTTCTAGTGTATCTGACTTCTAGCGACGTAGATTTTCGGTAAAAATGGTTCAGTAACTTCCAATACTTTTCAAACCCTAAGGTTGTTATTCTCGCTTATATATTTTATATTTCCTTAGTCCTTTTTGTAAATATTTATTATAAATGTATGGCGAGCTTTCAGTAATGTCGATTACCAAATGGGTTCCACGCAACGAGTGAAATTGACCGTCAATACGTTTTCTTATATGAAAGTCATTTTTAACAAAAATACGATGAACGTCATTTTGTGTTCAAATGAAATTTCAGTCAGTAAATGTTGAAATTCTTACTGTCATTTCTTTCTTACGAATTAAAATAATTTGAAATGAACTTCGATTCGATTTGCTGTTTCGTGGCGAGTGAAAAATATTATTATTGGCTGTGACAATTTTATTTTCATAACATAAATATCTGAACGAGCAAAGTGACCTAAGCAACGATTATGAACTTTGCTCCTTGAGTTTTTTTGTGGGGCTTTAGGGTTCGTCAAAGTTTTCTTTGAGAACAGAATGAAGTAGCAAGGTGTGAAAAGTCAACAACGATGTTCCATAACTACTTCATGCAAACATCGTAAACAAGCGAGCTCTCTTAACGTGGTACGCGCTCTTCTCCAGATGTGTTTCCGTCGTAAACTACGTTTCAGTGATGGATGGAGAGCATAGAGTTCCATCAACATTTATGATACGCGCTTCAAACACAACTCATGTCGAACAATATTGAAACTCAACAATGTCGATTAACTTCAATATATTTATTGAAAATTTGTTGAATATTGAATTTTATTTATTGAATATTGAAACGTTCCTATTCATCGGGAAAATTAAAATATCCTAATTTGTATTGTTCAATATTAGTATAGTAATCGATAATAATCAAGTAAAAGTCAAACTGTCCCACAACAGGTCACGAAGCGGTTCACGGAGACTGGAGTTCCGAAATCCCTAAGCTTTGGCACGAGGAGGAGGGGATGTGGCCGACATCTCCCTCCGGCCATTTTGACCCGAGGATAGACCTGGTACTCATTTTACAACATACTGAGAGGGCCTGGCAGTCAGTCTGGATTGTGTTGAAATATCGCTACCCCACCGGGGATTGAAGTCCGGTCTTCCAGCCAATTATTCAGCGTTCTACCCACTGAGTCACACTCGAATCAATAATGACATCGAGTGATTTCTATGAATATTTAATAGTTTATATGATAACTGCAGCCTGATGAAATTTGCGATGAGTAGGACCCAGGATCTCCTGCTTGGACCCGAGGGGTGTTGACCGCTACCACTAGGTTGCCTTCCACAACTGTATATCATTTCCACCTATGCCACATACTCTGGATCACTTTCATACACTTATCCCCTTTATTGGGATGTGTCTTCCGGAGTTCGATTCCCAACTGGCAAAAATTATCACTTATCTTCTCCACGTGTAGGTGCACGGATAAGAAATATGCATTATAATTTCTAGTTAGCAAACGCAGTTAGCTTCTTTATACATGCAACAATTTAAGTTACATAGTTTCAGAGAGTCAGGAAGATCCTAACCATTAGAGTCCCAGGTGTCAGCGGGGTGTAAGATTTTCTATCACACCTTAAAATCCAGACTCTCAGGTCTACTTAGCCTCCTGTAAAGTGAATACCGCGTCAATCCTGCCAGGGAAGCGAGATGCCGGCCAATCCGAACAGGGGAGACAGATGCTCCTCCTAATGCCGAGACCTAGTCATTGAGGAGCTCAACCCTCCGTCAACCCCGTGGGTACCTTCGGGGTCTGTTCTGGGAGTTTGATTTACACTGGACTGTGGAAAACGTCCAAATTTGGGATGTGTTCATGGAGACTATTCACTAAACGGGTAAGAATGAGAGGGGATGTACACAATTGACGCCAGTTCAAATGGCACTGAAGACAGAGGTGGGGGTGTCCCCGTTGCTACGGAGAGAACAGAATATTTCTACAACTGTAGTGTATCAGAGTGGTCTCGCAACCACAGAAATTATTATACACTACAGCAAACATTCTCAGCCCGACTCTTGGAGCAGTTTCTCAGAAATGAATAAATTTTGTTGACGAGATCATGATTTTCTATTATATCCATCAGATGCTAATAACCATTATTTTTATTTGTAGGACCTAGCAAAAATGTTCAAATACTGATTTGTTTTGCTTTTTTCCGTTTTATTAATAATTCATCAAAATCTATTAATATGATTTATTTTTAGAGATTCTACATAAGTTAAGGTAATTATATAAAGTCAAACAATCCAGCATTATTTTGTCTAAACAATGATTTTTTTATTTTCTAAGACAAGAGAATTAATGAATGTCAAGTTGGAATATTTTTCTTGACATCGGTTGTTCAGAATATGCGCATGCTGTTTAAACAAATACCACAACATTACGAATTCCTATCAGTCGGTGATTTTCGTTTTTATACTTGTAAAATTTTAAAGGTATATTTTATTAAAACAAACAACGTCATAACTAAAGAAAAAATCTCCTTAAAAAATAATGATACCTATTCATATCCCTTCTTAATTATATGCTATTTTAAACGTGATGTAGTTGTAATTAAGTTAATTACATAAAAGATATAAATACTAATAATTAATAAAAATTGATAGTTGGTGATCGTAAATTGTATCATATATACGTATGGAGTAATGGCTTAATGAAAGTACTTACAGATTTGCTAATATAAGAATACGTAGATAATTCAGTGGAAGATGTATTATGAGAGTAAATAATCCTGGAAAATCTCAAGTCTCAACTGGAGTCGGGCAGGAATAATTCATTGTTTCCTGTCGAGTAAAATAATAGGTACATTATCTCATAATGTAAGTCAGCAACGACGTGATTACAAATGACGCGAAAATGGCTCGATAATTACTAGTAAACATTCGAAATGAAAGTAAAACAAATTCTATAAAGATTAACATAAAGAATTCATAGACGACATTATCATGAGCAGCTTCGAATACTCGTATCATCACCAACCGAAGTAGATTTTCTAGCAAATAATTTTGTGTTCCTAGACAACGCTAAGGTACGAATTGTCCCTGGAGAATACACACCTGGTCGTAACGTTTCCGTCGCGCCGTGTCATCCAACGGCATCGAAGGACGACCATTGGTGGCCCAGGGGTCTCGCTCCTGATAAATAATGCCCGATCGGTTGGCGAAGATGCCCCACACCCCGACCAACTGCAAGGGATGAGAAATGCGCAGACCCAGAAGAAGGGTGGAAGGCAGCTGAGCGCGCCAGAAAAATAGGTTATCAGAGAGGAATGAGAAAAAAAATTGCAGCGGTGAAAATTCAAGGAAGCAAGAAGCATGGCAAGAAAAATGATGTTAATGGTGAAGTTTAGGGGAGAGAGATGGGAGCGATCGTTCAATGTAGGTACGCTAAAGAGAAGTATATGTTGACTGCAGGAGGATGCAACACAACACCAAATATGAAACACTTGAAATATATCTCTGAATGAAACTTTTGGCAATGTGTTAAGTTCTTTTTTGAAAAATCTTCGTGGAAAAAAAATCTTTTTTTGAAAAATCTATTGTCTCATTCTTTTTGAACATTTCAACTCACTGCTCGTACAACGTCTCGAACGCTCCGGAAATGGACGTAACTTTGGAAGATAAGACGATGAATAACGTGCACAGAAACGTAAATAAAAGCTTAAAATGTTATAAATCATGATCTATCGATCACTACTTCATTCATTATTTGTTATGTACTAATATACAAATGCGAAAAGCGAAAGTGTATCTGTATGTTTGCTACCTAATCACGACTAAACCACTGATCCGATCGTTTTGAAATTTGTCAAGGATATAGTTAATAAGTTCAGGAACAGCAAATGCTAACTGTTATTTTAAATGTATGAAAAGAAAGATTGAATGTGATTTTGACCATAAATGTTGATGAATCGCGAAAATTGGCTTACGCAGCTTGATGATTAGAGACAGGTGACAACTATTAATGGCAATGTCGTTTGCCATAGAGAGTTCTTCATAGTCCGGGATGGCATATGTCTATCCACAAAGTTAAACCTAAATTATCGGGAAAAAATGCTATTAAAAATAGAAGTATTAACATCCTTCTATTTAAAAGTGATTTAAGGAGCAAAAAGAATATCATCTTTAAATTAATTGGGTTTTGTTTTGTGTATTTAATGAAGATATACAACATCTTAATAAAGATAGAAAATTTGAACGAATATTTGAGATTCGATAAGCGTTTTAATGATACAGCCGCACTACCGCCGTTGTCTTGCCTCGGAAGCAAAATTCGACCGGTCCGGTTCCCGGCGAGTGGGTTCGTCCTACTAAAGATGTTACGAGACACTAGCTATGTTATGTCAGAGTTGGGCCACCGCTGAGATTACGGGGGGCGGGCACTATTGAGTTGCTTATACTTTTTATCTTACTCCATCTGAAAGGCTGTTATTGGTACAAACACCCATAAAAGATGATTTAACAGACATACTGATAAGTAAATGAAAAATTGTAGTAATTGAATTTGGGTAACATTACTTAATCATGCATTTAAAATATATTCTTTTATGACATTTTGTCAAAACAATTAAACATTTTTCGTCAGAGATGTTTTAAAGTAAATAACTTGAAATATATGTTATTACAAAATTTAAAAAAGTACAGGAAGAGAAAGATTCGATGTCACAATCTTCGTGAATAAAAATTCTCTTGGATAATAGGTGCGAACGTCTTCTAAGTAAAATTTATCGGAGGAACGACGAGTGGGAAAGAAGTACCTATAATCAACACACCTGAGTATCACATTACTTCACGGCAAAAGAAAACATTTTTGTGAAAATCCAAGATCACGTTAAAATAAAACACACATCACCGCAGTATTTAATCTTATGAAAATCGAAGAATTAAATCGCGGGTTTTTTTAAAGGGACATGGGATGGCAAATTCTTTTTAATGAAGATTTGGCGAAAATTTTCCACGGTACTTACTCTTCTCTACCTCGCAAGATCTCGCAGAGCGATCCTAGACTCATCTCCATCCTTGCATGCAAGAAGTGCTTAAAAATTCATCTGCTGCATAATACAAAGGAGCAGAACGTGTCGAGAAGTAAAAATGCGCAATTTAGTCGTCGAAGCAAGAGTACGAATTTTCAGACAAGTGAAACAGAGAGCGCAGTGATCTTACAAGATGATCAAGAGAAACAATGTCCTATTAAATAAACTATAACGTTTGGATGATCACAATGTACTATAATTGCGTTTTATTGATACAAAACGTTTCGACTCAAAATTAATAAAAACACAATAAAAGTATATCGTCCTCTAAGAGGTTGTAAGTTGTGATTTATTTATCTTTCTTACGTATTAGACGTAAATGATACAATTATAAACATATCTATTCCTTGAAACTTCATATTTCATTTTGCGAAACTAAACGAAAGGAACACAGTATAATTAAAGTTCTAAATAGTTAATTTTATAATCAAGAGAATTCAAAAAGCTATTTTGAGGTATTTCAATAATATATAAAAATAAATAGAATTAAAGAGACACACGTAGATAAAATTTAATTTTGAAATAAGAATAGATCTGTAAGGTTCAATGATAGTCCCCAGTTTCATGAACTAACTGAATACAAATAGAACGTTTCCAACAACAGTTCTCAAATATTCTTAGATTTCGTATTATTCCCTTTAAGACGGCCTTTTCAGAAAAATTAAATCCATGAGACATAAAGATGTTTCTCTAAGGGCCCATGTATGTCTCTTTTCTTATTTTTTACGGAAAAGTGAGTTAATAAAAACCTTGAAAACATCCACATTCATTTTTACAAAATATATTTCTTCTGTGTTTTAAGAACACATATTGGAAATTTAAGTGCATTAATTGCACATATCTTATTCAATGTTAGAGGAATATATGAATTTTTAGAATATGGCAACTAATCTGTAAGGAATGCGATAAATGCGATACCTTCCCTAGTTAGAAGTAAATTTAATATGAATATAATAACAGAAATATTCAGAAAAAAACAAAAATATTAAAATTATTGTTTTCAACAATTTTTAAATATTAAGAATATTTGGGATTGATTATGCGTTTAGGTCACTAAATAAAAAAATCATATTTACAACGCACTAACGTAGCTAGGCGAGTGATTATTGCAAATATATCGTATTTTATATAATTCATTACTCAAAGATATATTCGTGGATCGCTGTAAATTCCAAGAATTTTCTTGTAGCTCAAACTAGAGATGACCGAAACGTAGGTGTGTTGTAAATAAGAATATTTTTCTTTAGTGACTTAAACGCAAAATCCATCCTAATGTTGATAAAAATATTAAAGACATCCAATTATTACCAAAAATAAGTGAAAATAATGTTCCAAAGAAGTATTCTCTATAAAATGTATATGCAAAAGCTCGAAAAAAAATCGAAAAAAATCATGAACGAAATTTAATAATATGAATCATTTCTCTTTACCTCGTCTCTCGATTGTTGATATCTTAAACTTGATCTTCTTACAAAGTTTAGATTAACGTAGTCGGTCTTTCAGAGAAATCGAAAATATCTTTCAGTTATTCAGATGAACAAGATGATGCACAAGAATTATCTTTTGTTTTACCAACAGAAAGAAGAAGCATGAAGAAAGAACTTCAGGTGAAAACTCTAACAGGATCGAGTAAAAAGAATGTGGGGGAAAAAGAATATATCTCGCAAAAGTAAAGTACACCTACTTCTACACTTAATATCACGTGGTTCAAACATTTAAAATTTTTAGGATATCTAACAAAATTAAGATTTGACTTTGAGATATTGGGAATAGAAGCCTATTTCTGGACATCTACCGATTTCTTTTACTTCCGGTTTCTTAGAATTGAAAATTTGGAAAATATGCATAGAAGCATTTTGATTGGTCAGTTAATTCTACGAACATATTGAAAAATCGCATTTCTGTACGTCACACCGTTCTCAAGATAAAATGAAAATTTATTGCACAAAAAAGTGTTATTACTTTTCAATTACACGGAGTATGTAAGGAAAGTATTGTAATTGTTCGAAAAAAATGAGAAGTTCGAAATTTTGTTTTGTTTTTATGTGCCATTTTCAGAGATTCCTATGAGCGAAAACGTAAATTATCATATTCAATTAAAGATCATATAACTCGAAATATTTATAACATTTGAGATTTTCAATTTACGTACATCCCAAAAGTCTATAATAAAGCTTGTCTATAAAAAACTATAAATCTTGTGGAATAATCGTACAGTAATATTTTCTAACGAAGATGACTTTCATAACATTGAAATATTTACATTAGTCACTTCAGAGGTTCTCAATAGTAAGAAAACTACTTGTACATTTTATGTCTAAACTCACGAAAAATGTCAAGGGAACAAACTGAATGTTATACTACAAGAAGAAACTCGGCAAGGAAGATCTCGGACACCCGCAATCCAATACTGGCATAGGAAGACTATGCATTACAGTATTGACTTCATAAAAATGTTCCAATACATATAAAAATGAAAATCTCATTTCAATAAAAATATTTTTTCTCCTTAAAAAGTAAACTTTTAAAGTGAATATTCTCTCTTATAAGACTGTTCTTATGCTTTAAATTCCCTTGGCTGCAAACTCCGTAGGGATCGAGAAGATAATTTAATCTTGAGGACGGAGTACACAAGACCTCGCCATCTCCCCCACAGCGGGGAAACTATGGAGAGGGATGAAAAAACTTCGATATTCGCCAATGAAATTTACGCATGCTTACACCTACCAGAACCTTCGTTCGTATAAGCGTGAAATGAAAGTCATTTGACGAGTGATTTCAGTTAGTTCTTTGCATCAACAGGTCTTTGTAAACTTTCCTTTTATTTCGCTCTTTTAATAAAGTGTGGTGGAAAGGTAATGATATGTTGGTCTTAAAGGCATATATTATTGTCGGACATAAATTATTATTTGTCAAAGAAACTGATCTTAAACACAATTAAAAACGTAAATAATGCTAATAACACGATTTTATTAGAAACTATTTTGTTCATTAGAAAAATACTAGAAATCAACCAAAAAATACCCTTAGCTGAAAACGTCACGTCTAAAAAACACTTCGCTGAAAACGAACTTTAATTTGGGAAACTTAAATTCACTTTCAATAAAAAAAGAGATATCTCTAGATTAACTTTTCTAAATTCAGAATTAAAAGTTCCTTTCTGAATAATTGTTTCTATAATATTAAGTCTACAATTACTCATTTTTAATCATCATATTGTGTATAACGTGTCAAAGCTGTATTGTGCTTTTTTTCTTTTCATACTTATCCAGTGAGTTGACAATAAAACAATTGAATAAAAGAGAAATTAATTTTTTTACAATTAACTAAAAGACAAACAATAATTAGCAGTAGCTTAAATGACGTCTAGGTGACAATACGCATATTTCTATAGTATTACCTAGTTGTTGGCAAGCCCTAAAACTTCAATAATAATAATAATAATAATAATTATAATAATAATAATAATAATTTATAGATTTTTTTGTAACTTCATGCATAATTGAATAATTTGCAAAAAAAATACTGCAACGCATAACACTGAAAATCAGTCACAAAACAAAAAGCAGCATTTATTTTATTATTTTACAGCATCATTTATTTTAATACGTAAATATATAAAAAATAAAAATTATTTTTGGAAGTTATCAATGAAATAGGATTTTTTTTCCTTAAAAAAGAAAAATATCCTACAGTAAGTCTTCAATAGTTTTATGGCGAGTTATAGCTTATAGTAATTTTTTCCGGTCAAGTTGTTTAACAAACCATTGTTGGTTTGGTAAACGATTACTTACTCTTATATATATATATATATATATTTGCTGGAATATTTCCTGTGGTGTCGTAGTCGAAAAAACAATATATTGAATCTACAGCTCTCTCAGACAAATAAAATGCCTTTAAATTATGGAGATCTACAACACGTGTAATGCAACCAAAAGGAGAATAACTACAGATAAGTAATTAATAATGTCCCACAAAGGAGCGATAAAACTGTCATATGCTGTTTCAGACGAGATAAAAAAAATGTTATACCCATTAATAACGTTCCATTAAAATTCAATTGCAAAGCCCTGTATTTAAAAAATGCTATTAAGAACATCTCCATTCTGATAAGTGTGCAACCTTGCCCCTTTTTTCGAAAATGAGCTTAACAAAAAAAACTGACACAAAAGTGAAGAGCAGGATCATATCTACAACATTTTACATATCAACACAAAAGATTTTATTCATCAATATCTGTGATGCAAAAATAAAGATTATTTGATGTAAGTTACGGAAATTTGATTCACACCCTATAAGTTACTTAGTTTGTAAATTTATTTAAATAAAAAAATATTAATTTACATTCTGAAATTTTCTTTGAAGCGGATCAAAATTCATTATTTATTTATTTATTACAGTTGTCGTGAGGCGGGCTCAAATGTCCCGCTCATCAGAAGCACTTACCTATATGATACAGAACTACTGACTGAGCGCGGGCCACAATATAAATACGCGAGACATTGGCGCACGCGAGAGGAGAGAGGAGTAGAGGGAGTATAGGAGAGGGAGATATGTGACTCCACTCTGCCCTTGTCGGTTAGAATTGACTTGTACGGTCTCTTCCGAATTTCCTACAACCCTCTCCTTCTCGGTTAGGATTGACTCCACGGTCTCCTACCGAATTTCCTACAACACTCCTTCTCGGTCAGAATAGACTTTCAGGGTCTCTGCTGAATTCCTCCTACCTCGTTTCCTTTCGGACTGAATGGACATCAATTGTCTCAGTCGAACCTACTTTCTGACACTATCTTTACCCAAGTCACAACTTCACAATATTGCACAAGACTCGCCATGCTCTCCGTCAGTATTTAATGTCTCGTCGCCGTAAGCTTCACGCCGCCGATCGCTGCACTCTGGGTGAGTTGGGTAATAAAAGCTATGCCTGTCAATGTTGAGAATTATTACTCCTTTTCTCCTGTCGCTAGTTCTATAAGATTAGGGCATCTCCCACCTTCTTTCTAGCCAGCTCCCCTTAAAGTCGGATACAGGTTCTCCCCCTCTAACGCGGGAAGCCGCCGTTGCCCCGACGCATTTAACATTTCATGTCGAGGTTCTTATATTTCTAGGAGGAGGAAGTAACAAAGCAGACCTTATAGTGAAAATGACTTACTCATTTGGATTGAACATTCTACAGCTCAGCCATTTTCGCAAAATTTATCCCATATTTATTCATTTTGATGTGATTGATACAAATTTAAAATATTTTCTACACATTTGCAGTGAAACAATCATAAACCATATACTCATGTAATAAATAATAATAAATTTATTGTCAAAAACAGTACAAACTGCGTATGACCACGTGGAGGGG
>NNCF01125983.1:128201-138606 GCA_002313205.1 Laupala kohalensis | reverse complement strand
ACGTACCTCCGTGGGGATTTTTGCCTTTAAAATTTTGCCGACAGTAAGAACTTGCTAAATAATAATTAGAAATAGCAGTATCGTTGATGTTGTTAGTTGAAAGCCAATGCTCTGTGAGGCATAGCAAATCGAATCGATTTTCGTGTACCAGAATTTCAATGTCTGTCAATTTGTTTGAAAGGGATTGGACATTATGATGAAATATAATTATTTTATTTTATGTAGATATATTTAATTCCTAATGTCTGTGTAAAAGAAACGTGGTAAAACATTTTGAAAGCCAAGTTCTACTAAATACTAAAATAAAATAAAGTAGAAGAAAGATTTAATTTTTTGTTTGTATTATATATCCCCTTTGTTGAAATCAAGAAAAGTCGTGAACCCTGAACTTGATATTATTGAAAATTGTGAGGTTACGTACACACATACACAAGTGCATCCTGGGAATAATTTTATGGATTTACGTTCTATTTTTTTTTAGTTGACAGGAACATGAGATGTTGCTCGAATTATCTCATGGGTGCAGTAAAGAAATTTTATGTCCCCCTTTCCACTTGTTCACAGAACCAGTTTTCGTTTTCTATTTTAGAATTGACCATAACATTTGAGGCATGTAAATGGAAAAGTTTATAAATGCTAAAAGCATTTTTTTCGCGCAAAACGTTCTCTTTGGCGACGCCTATGCTGTAGTAATTGGTCCAAATGCTTTCTGTTGATAGTTTTATTGCAATGACAGTCGAAAGATTAGCGTGGGAGTATACATTGTCACGAGGCAAACATATATTTTGCAATAAGAGTCGGGGAAATTGATATTACAATACTTTTCCCATTTTTTTACAATTTCTATATAGGCAAAAAAAATGGTTATATATTAATATTTTAGTCTATAAACAAAATAATGGTTCTATATTTTTGTCTATAAACAAAATAATGGTTATCACGTGTGGCACGTACTCTCTTGTGGGTACTACCCGTCCTACATGAAGCGTATTTAAAAATCACACGTTGCATTTTGAACATTCTCCAAATTTTAATTATTTGGCTCTTGCTATAGTTTCAACAGAACACCTTAAATTTGGATAATTTTTTTAGTTGCAACATGAAACAATTAATCTACGATGGTCTTTCTTGATAATTGATATAATCAATTATGGCGTTTAATCAGTTTTTGCTTATCCTGTAAAATATGTTTTGGCACTTATAACGTTTCCCGTTTACATGCCTCAATTGTGAAAATCTTCAATCGCCTAAGGGAGGAATGTAGAACCTAATGACACATGTGTCCGAATGTGGATAAGTGTCTGCTTACGAATACGATACGAACACGGCGCGCTGAAGAATATGACCAAATGTTAAATAACTTTTCACTTGATCCGTCAAATTAGTTAGATATGTCAATTTTATGAAATAGAAGAGTCGAAGAAATTATCATTTTCCAAATTTCCATATTAAAATTTCATATTTGTAATACTTTCGTGGTCATTTTATATGAGACATTGACCTCATAATATAAGGCATAGACTTCATATAGCAGAGACCGCAGGAATTCCAAAATGAATAAAGATATTTGCCACGTAGAATTTCCAAATTAGTCACCATTTATAAATACGTAATAATAGATCACTAAGCTGGAGCCTCAGTCACACCTCAAGCTGTCAACCGATTTGTCGAAAGTTGGGAAACAAATTGCAAATAAAGGAGCATTCGAGACAAATTTCCTAGAACATTTTTTCGTTTTATAACTGTTAATTCTTCACATAATTACTGAGCAAATGTTGACGACCCATTTTGTGGTTAATTAGGAAATTTAATGAATCATGGTATATTAAATATTAGTATAACGTATCTCAATTTGCTAAATCATTAATACCTACCACTCAATTTACTTCAAAGAAAACCTGTGATATATCAAAACCGCAAACGTTGTGACAGGACCAAAACAACGGAAATAACAAAACCGCTTGGCACACCTTCCACCTGTTTCGTAACCCATTCTTCCATCAGACCATTCACAAGACACACCTCCCCATAACAAAAGCAGCTGGACCTGTCAGCGTACAACCACCCAATCCCATAATTTCGTTCCGACTAAAGTCTCGCGGGACATTGCATCCAGATGCACGCGAATGCCCCAATGCGATTTGTGTTTGTCAGAACACCGCCGCGCGCTCTGGCGGTGTCGTGTCATATAGCGGGTCGGTGATCGGGAGTCGCGCTTTGCGACATTCAAGATGAGCCCGGTAGTTCGTGTGCTTGCTCCGGAAATACGGGATATAAATAGGTTTTCTTAATTTACTCCGCGCACGGTTGCTACGTCCTACGCAGCAACGATGGCGGTGTTGGCGGTGGCGATGGAGGCGGACCGGCTTCGGATAGCGCGGAATCTGCCCGAAATTCATAATAGCGTCGGGCAGCTCCGCGTGTTGCAATGGTGGTGGAGGAGGCGGTAATGGCGGTGGTGGCGGCAGCGACGTCGCTGGACCATCGAACGCGAATCACTGACGACGGGGCGACGGATATAGTCCGCGCTGCAGCCGCCACTGACGATCCGTGGAGAGCACGAATGTGACGGCGGTGGCGGCGACGGTGGTGGTGGAAGATGCGAGAGTGAGTGCGCGGAGCGGCCACTCCGCGTGCAATGGACTTCTGGATCTCCAAGTGCTTCGCGCAGCTTTGCTCCAGGTACGTAACGCAACGTTGGCGATAGGACGAAGGGGTAGCGTTTCCTTCCGAGAGCACTTCCGGGGGGTGTCGTTCGGATGAAGGTTAGGGGTCGATGGGGAGAGGCACGTGAAAGTCGAGTAGAGGGCGAAGCACGCGAACGCAGCGGCGGCGACTGGGTGGGAGCGGAAAGCGAACACGGAGGAAATTGAGAGGATCAGCTTGATGACGCCACGGGTACGACGTAATAACTGTTGCGAGTGTGAGTCCAATTGCCAAGCCAATGAGGGTTGATGCGAGGAAGAGTTCCAGCCAAAAATGAATTCGATTTTAATTCTCGGACTCATTCGGATCGGGACTCTACAATTATTCTAAAATTTTAGAAACTACAATGTCTCTCAAATTTTAGAATAATAGTGTAAATAAATTTTTATGTTTCCATTAATTTCATTAACCGTGGTGACTGCAGAAGTTTTCAGAGTGGAGAGCATTCTCTAAAATGGTTCGTACTCTTTCTTGTATCAGTCATGACTCTTATTCACATGAAAATCTCTCGTTTAATAATATATTTCGTATACATTGCTTATAAAATGCACTAATTATTGTACATAGCGTAGAGAAGTGTGTATATGGTTTGAATCGAACCTTGTGATCAAAGTAATTTCCAACATTACCTTACCTTTCGAATACGTTTAAAACCCTGGTTTTCGCATAGCTGCGATGACACCACACGATAAACCAGATGTGTAATTCAAATAGAATCGTTTTGGAACAGCCACTGTTGATTATATGGTTAGGGGTTTTCTTGACGATTATTACAGAACGCCAATAAGAAATAGAAATCAAAAATTTATCAGCAATATCTTCGACTGTTCGCATGAAAACAGAGCCCTACTTAGTATAATCGCGCTGAATTGAAAAGCTCTGAATGTGTTCATGTCATCCTGTGAAACGCACGATTCGTGTCTGGATCATGGAGTTTTACATTCCTTTTGTATTTTGGTGGGATGAGTGTTATGTTGTTTCGAACTACACGTTTCTGTTCGGCTTGAACCTTGTTGTGGTTGAGAAATGTCTCCAGTGCCATAGCAACGTGTTTCAATTGTCAATATATTGATTCAATGTTGCTAATAAAAAAGCTAAGTTTCCATTCGCAGCTTTGAATTTTGAGCTTCAACTGAAACGACATTGTCTACTGTTAACAGTGGTATTTAAAACAATAACGTTTTAAATAAATTCCGCCTATTCTCTTACCTCTCCGCTTTCGAAACAACACGAATTCACGTTTCCTGAAGGAAATATATTCGCTATGAATACGCTTCAAGAAAAGCAGTCCTACTATAAGATTCCACAACGATATATGAGATTCCACTAAAAAAACGATTCAATAATATGTCAAATACTCCCATCTTTTCATCGCATGTTCTGAGAGGTCGGCTAAAATTAGTTTTAACCTAGTTTTTATGAAGGTAGTATTCTAAATATCATAAGAATCTCGAATCATAAGAATTTCGAAGGCTGTTGGTCTAAACAACATGTTCTAACATTCGACATAATTTCATTTCACTTTCACCTGGCAGAAAGTTATCACATATCTTCTCCACGTGTAGGGTACACCCACATCTTGCACGGGACTCGAACGCAGAACCATTAGCAGAGATCCTCGTGTACTTGTCCTACGGTATTTCAGTTTTCATCACACTTTTGATATAGTCCCATTAGATTTTAAAAATTTTACATTTTCTAAAAATACTGGATTAGCTAGAAACAGTCTAGGTTCAACAAAAAATGTGAGGAAGAAACATAAAGGAGGTTATGATTTAGTATGATTTAGATGAGCAGGCAGCGTGCTCCATAAATACTAACTCATTTATGTAATCGAAAGTGACATTTATTTTTTATTAAGACATGACTTCTAGGATATCGTTGTTACGATAATTCATATAAATGTTAATTCCCGAACTTAGTAACTTTACTTCACTCTCCAGGTTGTTTAGTACAAATTCGTCAATATTGTTTTCCCTTCAAGTTACAATTCCTTTAATATGTATATTCTCGTCAACATATATTTTTAAACAATCTCCTCGTGAACCATGAAACATTTCTATTTGGAATTCTTATTCTAAATTTGTACATATCATTTTGGGAGACATATTTCATCCTTCGCGGTCTTGCGTTTGATCCTGACCTACTCGACCCTTTAACACGACATATGGTGTGATGCCAAAGGGACCTGGGCACTTTGCTTGGACGAGATATATTAGTGGTGTCTCGTGATTAATATTACTGAAGTGACTTGCTGAAGACAAATCGTATAATATTACCCACCTCCCCGTGGCTAGAACTGAAACACGCCGCGGGAAGGGTCGTGAACACGAGGACGGAATAGGGGTAAGGAACTGAAGGAGGAAGAAAAAATTGAGAATTTGATTTGATAAATAAAATTAACCTTGGGACATTTAAAGAGACGGAATGCTTTAATGAAAAATCAAGTATTGTTTCATAACGCTGACGTGAAAGAAAAAGAATATTAAATGCAAAAAACTTCGTAAATTAATAATTTGACGCCCAATTTCTCACTACAAATAAGAAAGATTGTTTAACAATAATTATTCCACCGGAATGGACCACGACACTGTACAAAATATACAAATACTTCTACGTATTTATGTGCTATACACAATTCGTGCTTTATTTATACGGTACTGCGATAGGGACTGGAATTAAGAAATTATTTACAATTCATGTTACAATTCATGTTTCAAACAAGTTGTTTGAAAATATTCTAAGACCGTACCAAGACCCAAAGGAGCTTGGAATATGAAATTTTAGTTCCAAAATATCAACAAAAAATTACGGATATTGAAACTATTAAGGGAAATTGCTTATGTATTGTAAAATATCACTAAAATATGATGCTTTGAAATTGGATTTCTAAAGGGGTAAATTGTGGTAAAATCTGATTTTTCGAATTTTCATTGTTTTCTCTATATTCTATTAACTAATTGAGATGTTATCTCGGTTTTCGTATGTGACCGCTGTTTGCCCAAGTATAAAAGAAACTGGTAATTCAATATTTTTGTTTAATGACTACAAGGAGTATACATATTTCAAGAAGTCTGTAGTTAGTGCTAATGACTGCATAAACTGCATTCACAATAATTACACGAACTAATGGTGTCGCGATTTTTGTAAGGCAGTTATATCTAATATTTAAAAATCAATGTCTCGAATTTTCGATACTTAATTAATTACTACAATAAATTACTGAATTAATTACGATATCCTCCCGGCTTTTGCATGTAACCGTGCTACTTTTGAAAAATAAAATTATATTGAAGGAAAAGCCCCAACTGCAAAAACTCTCGTGCAAAACTGAGGAAGGTCAGTTAGCGTAACAGTAAATTTAAATAACCTCATAATGTATAAACATTAGTAGAATATATCGATTACAATTATATTTTGGGCTAAATAATGTTATTGCTTGGATTATTTATTGGAAAGTTAAAAGAACATTTTCTCCAACTTTAAAAATTGAAACTTTAATTGATCAAAAGAAATCAAACTTTTCTACATTAATATTATTTCCAATTATGACTAAACATTTTATTAATTCAATTCTAATTTTTCTTCATTGTACTCAAAATGTTTTTAACTTGAAATGAAACGTAATGTGGAGCTAATATAACAAAAACTCCTCAGTTTTGGAATTTAATTTCTTATACCAATATCCGATGTCATATCAAAATGAATCTTAACTTAGATCCGATTCCCAACCCTATAGAATGCGGCCGTGATAGTTTTGTTTCATTTCGTTCAGTTGCTTGAAGAACATCACGCTAAACAAAGTTTTTCAAAGGTCATCGGGTTCATGTTCACTTCGCGGATACTTAACTAGCCTGATAAATATTTTGGATAAGCCAAAATAAAAGTATCCATCTGCTATTTTATTCTTCATTCAGTTCAAATCAGCTTATCTTTGTGACTTTATTCTCGCTTAAGGTAAAGTTTTATATCCCAATCTCTCCAAGCCGTAACTCTCGCCCCTTCCTAAAATTGCATAGTTTCTTAATTCATGAAATGGTGTCAACATGAAATATAATCTTTATACGAGAATCTCTCCGTCCTCGTCGTAATTTCGCCTGCTTTCTAAAGTATCTCCAGTCGCCACATCCCCAGAATTGCCGAGTGTCGCATTCTCTTCTTGTGTCCTTCTCCACTTACAAATACCACCACTTGAGTTCTTAATCCAAGAGAGAAGCGTCATGGGAGGAAATATAATGCGAAATTTCACACATTTCCAGAAAATACTACTCAATAAATTTCTCATAGTGGTGTCAATCAGATGTAGTTGGTCACAGGATAGTGTCGTGTCTCCCTCTCTTTCCCCCTTTTCCATCATCGAGCAACAGCTGGCGCCAAATAGACTATTAGAAAATGCGCTTAGTAAATATAGCTGTTATGCGAAATTGCGTGCTCTCAAGTTGTGGACGTGGCTGACGATTCTGTCTTGAGTTAAGGTCTCTAATGACCACTGAGACCAGGCGGGAGCGAAGTCCTCTCGTAATACACAAGACCTAGTTCTCACACCCACCCCTGTCGTACTTCCGCTGTGCCGAAAGCACTCTCAGGAACAATAAGTGCTCCGAGGGTCCTCCGTGGACAACCCCACACTTCTTCCGTCCCCGCCATTCCCGTGGACCGAGGCTGCGCGGTGTACTCGGCTGTCGGTGGGCGCCCGCGCGCGTGCCTGGGATGCTTGACAGCTGCTCGTGTTGACACTCGGAACAGAGTGGAAGCGAGGTTCTTAGGACACAGTTCGGTTCACGGGATACGAGATATACAGCGCGCTTCACAGTATTACACGGCACGAGTACAAATGTCGAGAATTATATGTTTCATAACGATTACATATAAACAAATAAGGAAATTACGAGTGCTTTCAAATCTGGTTTGAGTACCATTCCAGTCTCTGTAGAGAGCGCGACTTACAATATCTTACCCACATTTTTTTTCTTTTTGCGTAACCGAGAAATCAAACATTAAATTTAATGAAACAAGCAATAAAATATTTGAAAACGGAATTTAAGAGATTATAAAACCAAACTTTCACTAAAAAAGATAAAAATGAAGATCAAATGGAAACAAAAATACAAAACTCCTTATACCCCTAAAAGTTCGTGGTCGTGATCCGATAACACTTGTCTCCAGTTACTATTTCTATCCTAAATTCCATTTCAACTGGATTGGTTTTGAATAGTTGGTTTTCTTATCTTTTTTCACGATCAGCAGTAGAAAGCAAGCACATTTCTAAATTTCTCATCTCCCCAATTGTGCCGTTGATATTCCTGGGCCATATTTTTCATTGTTTAGATCAATTCCGAACTCATATTTGTGAATAACTTCTTTTGATAGAAACAATTAAAAAATTGTTCCATGACAAATATAACGAGGAACTGAAATTTGTTGTGCACTATTTATTAGCATATATTACTACGCAGAAAATAAAGAAAATTTTAATAATTACATGAATCCTTATTTTTTAAATTTGGGTCTTGTCGTGGATATTTTTGGGGGATGGTGTAATGAAAAAGGCAAAACATTGCATTTCCAATTTTTAATTTTTTTTCGATTATTTGGATTTTTAAAATTTTCTTTCAACTTATTAAAAAACATTTTGACAGGAGGTTTTTATTTCTACAAAATGTTCTTCACAGAAAACATGTTTGCATTAACTTAAGCATCTGTGTAGAAATTCAAAGAAACAAAAAGTTACAAGTAACTAGATTTATATGTTTTGCTAGTTTGAAACGATGAATTCTCGTTACATAAATCAATAATATACGCCTACACCAAGAACCCATATAAATATACAAGCATACTCGTATATTATACGTAGTTCACACGAAAAACAATAAAGGAAATAATTACAATTTAGATATAATTGTTTTTATGCTTTTTTCAAAGCTCATTCATTTAGTGTCAGGATGACAGTGATTCTTATTTCTATTTAATATTCTGCCAATGAAGAAAAACTATAAAAAATTAATTGCTTGTAGATACAAAGTTTAATAAATAATGAAGCGCTCAAGGATGAACATGCTACTTTTGAAGTTTCTATTGCGTAGCATAGGAAGCGCGACATAATAGAAATTTCTCACCTTCAGAAAAATCAACCCTACAACTCACTAAAAAGGTATAAACAATTCAAAAAGAGAAATAATATTATATTATAATTATTTAACAAGATATTTATAAATTTCAACGATAAATCAGTTTCAAAATAATTATCATCACAACACACAGTAAACTCCTAGGTATCACAATAACATAAGCAACAATAGATTGCATGAATTATCTTCCACATTAAATTATTTGCAAAGTTTTATTGAAAGATTTTAAAAAAGTGCCTCCAAGAGAACTCATTTTTGCGTAATAACTTTTGCTGTATCTCAAAAACGTTGCGACGTACAAGAATGCGGTTTAGCAATCTGTTCGCAGACTGTTAACTGACCAATCAAAATGCTTATATGCATATTTTCAACATTTTGGATATTTATAATAATAATAAATTTATTGTCAAAAAACAGTACAGACTGCGTATGACCACTTGGAGGACAATAAACTAATTTACTCTCCGGAAGCAAGCAAGGGACCATCCCATCAATCCCGATCAACGGCCCTAAGGCAGAGGCGGATTCAAAAATTTCAGCAAAAGTTCCTAGATAAGATAAAAAGTTAGCTGCGAGTTATAATACATATATAATGTCAATATGTTTGTAATTTAACGCAAATATGTTTGTAAATTTACATGAACAAGTTATTATCGAACTATAGATTATTCTGAGTATAGTGATTAAAATTCATAAGAGTTGAAAAAAAACCACACTAAATTCACGATTTATTGTTACAATAAACACGCCCCTAGACAAAGCCTAGAGAACCTGTATAAAGAATCCGCCTCTACCCGAAGGAAAAACTGAGAAAAACCCGGGCCATGATGGGGCTACAGAATTAATGTACACAACCGTGCCAAAGTTGAGTACACATAAAACTAAATTAATATGAGTCATAAGGCAACACAATCATGCAAGAAAATAGTTTTTGAAATTGTTATAAGTTATTTAAAAAGTTCTACAGCAATGGCGTGATAAAGTACAAGACGAATTTAACTTTTATTAAAATAAATAAATTCTTTTACAGTGTAGAAGCACTGGAGCAGGAGGTAGTTTTTAACCGCGGATTCGAAGATAATCAATTTCATAATGTCTCTTATATTCTTGGGCAGGAAATTATATAGAACGATTCCCGAATGATAAGTTCCTTTTTGGCAAAGAGTGGTTGACACTCTAGGGTGATGAATATTATTCCTATTGCGAGTATTGTGTTTGTGAACGAGACTGTTTCGTATAAAGCAAGGGTGGTACTTCAGTAATTCGGTCTTAACAAACACGACCGTTTCATAAATATAAATGCAGGGAAGTGTTAAGATATTTAATTCCTTGAATAAAGGTTTACAAGAGTTTCGGGGGTGAGATTTACAAATTATCCGAACTATCCTCTTCTGAATTCTGAAAGTTTGAATACTCTGACCGGAATTACCCCAGAAGGTAATGCCGTAACGTAAATGGGAGTAAACGTTTGCAAAATATACGCAACGGAAAATACGTGGACTAACTGCGTTAACTAAGATTCGGAATGCGTAACACAAGTTGCCTAATTGGGAATTCAGATTGTCAATGTG
>NNCF01125983.1:79182-119913 GCA_002313205.1 Laupala kohalensis | reverse complement strand
AAGTCGTAAAGCCCCACAAAAAAAAGAGGAAATCGGCTGGAGGGGGGGAGGAATCGTCCATATTCTCTTACGCTGCTAAACGGTTAGAGATAGATGACAACTATGAGTGGCAATATTGTTCACCTCGATGAGTTCTACAAAAAAGTCCGCGACAGCATACGTCTATCTACTAAGATTTATTTAAATTATCGAAAAAACATTATGAAAAATAGAAGTGTTGAAATACTTCAATTTAAGTGAGGAATTTAAGAAGGAAAAAATCAATCTTCATCTAATTTAATGGGTTCTTTGTTTTGTGCATTTAACAAAGATAAACAAATCTTTAAATCCTAAAATTCAGACGAATTATTTAGATGTTATGAGGGTTTTAATGAAAAACCGCGCTGTCTCAGGTGTATCTTGCATCGGAAGGAAAAATTCGACCTTTCGAGGCTTCCGGTAAATGGGTTCGTTGGTTCAACGAGTAAAAATATTCCGGGAAACGCCGGGTAATCAGCTAGTAGGTATATAAACACTAAAATACACGATGTTACAAACAGAAAAAGGAATTAATCTTATTATCTTTTTACATATTGTGCTCTCTAAATAGTGAACACTACAATATAATCGAAAGAAAATATGAAAACGAAATATTCCGTTACATAATTTTTATTTTCGCTTCATCCTTAAATGCAGAATNGAAATATTCCGTTACATAATTTTTATTTTCGCTTCATCCTTAAATGCAGAATCTTCAGAATATGCAATGATTATATGTTTGTAGGCGTATTACAAAACGTCCTACGCTATTCGTCCGGTATAAGGACAATCATTCTTTCGCTTGACAAAATAAGCATGAAATTATTTGCTGATATCATAAATGCAATTAAACCACCGAGATAAAGGAGGAAAGATAACCTGAACAAGAGATAAACTTTGTTGTTATAAAAAAAGAAGAGCGTATTTTAATTACACAGATATCTATTCTGAGTTTCGGAATGCTTGATAATTCAAGGTGAACACATCTTCCGGGTTACATAGCGTCCGTAGAGCGTAGTAAGTTCTTTCACTGGTGTCCACCCAGAAACTACTAGTAGGTTGCGAGCAAAACGTAGACTATATGCTTCACCGGCGCGGGGTAACCCGGAAGATGTGTTTGCCTAGAACAGGTATGTCAAAGTGAGCACTTTCGGACGGCAAAACCGGCTATGAAGGCAGACTTCAGCAAGAGTTGGCCGGAGGCGATAAAAATTGTACATTTTACTTTGTTATCATTTTTGTTTCCGTATTATTATTTTGTATTTTTATATACTGATTATGTATACAATCAAAACTGAAATACATTGGATTAGTTTCAGAAATTTTCTTTGTAGTTACCATAAACTCACTAGTTTGCATTGAAACTGGGGGATTGCGAGGTCGCAGAGGTCAGGAAACGAATTAGTGAACCTCTTCCTAATGTCCGATAATACACAAAGTAACCGATCTGAGCGCGCGGGTGAACGCAATTTCGCTGGCGTGCTCCTTCTCTTAACACCATTCACCTGCAATTATCAACAAGATCGCTGCAAAAACCATTAAAGAATTTTATTTGGAAATGATTTTCAAGACGATAAAATCAAACAAATGTATTGTTAAGCTGCCCTTGTCTGCAATGTTCAGAAGTTATGGTAACTTATCTGAAAGGCGAAAATTTGTTAGAATTTTGGTGGATTATTTCTAGTTCTTACCTATGATGGTTGTTAACTTGAATATCTAGTATCTTCATACCAGGGACACAGAAGGGAACTGAGATCAAACGTTATTTTCTCTCTCCGAAAGTTATTCCTAAGTATTCCAAAATCTATAAACAAAGCAAAAAATAGAAAATTACGGTCCTTTAATGTTGATCCTGATATTAATCTAAACTTAAATATCAATGTAGCATTAAGTTTTAGATACAAGTATCAAATGTTTTTATTGATTGTATTCATATGTAATTTGACATTATTTACACTTCATTATGTATACAATGTAATGCCACATTCAAATTTTTTACCACCCATTTCTTTGAGTAATGGTTAATAAAATCAAATTCGAATGATTAAAGTATATCATTCAAACTTGCAAGTTGTACGTTTCAGAATCGAAATCTAAAAGAAACAATTTTGCAGGATCCCGAACCAGAAATGTTAATTAGAATTTTAGTGAACAAGATTTGATTTGTTTCTTTATGTTTTCTTACTCTGAATGATAATATGCTTTTGTAATCCACTAATAATTGAAGTAGTTGACAATGACTTATTTTAACACTTAGCCCAAAATCACAAATTCATTACCATGATGATAAATAAACCTGACCTTTATGGTAGACTTGTTTATTCCATAATTATCAGTTGCATAATCATAGACGAAAACATAATTAGATATTACACCATGTTCTCCCAAAATATTGATAGCGTTAAAATGTCTACGATAAAGCTAATCTAAAACCATTCCAAGAATTTTTTCGGAAGAATCGTAATGTGGATAAATATATTTTTGTGTTATTTAGTCCCTAAAATGTTCATGTGCTGTATGCTCTTTATTTTTAATGTTTGCATTATTAACTCATAAAAATTTGAGAAAAAGCATGAAAAGGGATATTTCTGAGTTTAAGAAGTAAAACGAAACTTAAAGTAGAACTCGAATAATCCGAACTCCGATCACCGAGATCTATGGGAAAATTTATGTACTATACCGAGTTAACTGTAACCACTATATACTTAACAAATTGTTTTAGCAGTATATTGTGAGTTAGTTTTTGTGTTTCCCTCAATTCATTTGTTGGTCATTTTGCCTTACGAAAAAATGTCATGTGGTGTTGATAACTAGTACAATTTTTATTGTAATGAATGTACTTTCGCCAGCTAAACTGGTATCTTCAGTCTGACTACAGTAAGTATCAAGGGCAAATGAATCTTTCAAGGGAAAATCTTTTATTAGAATAACAAATATACTAATAAAAAACACCACATCTACCTTTATTCTTAAAATGAATACTAGTATCACCTCACCAATATCCAATCATTTTGCCTCAAAAATAATTTTTTTGGAATTAATTCAATAATCCAGATATTTGATTATACGGACCATGAACGGTCCCAATTGATTCGGATAATTGGATTTATACTACATTATATTTTAAATGGTATGAACCTTGAAACAACCTCTACTAAAATCGCTCTCCTTTCTTTGCCACGTAACATAGAAAGACATTCAAACCCCCACCATCGGACACATTTTAACACGCCACGCCAGTTCGGCCGGAATAAACGGAGCCCCACGGGGTGCGACCACAAGTACGTACGAGCAACGGCAAGCGATGAGAGCATCCCGCGAGAGACCGATCAGAGACGACGACCGCGATGGCGGTGATCGTAAAAGTAATCGCCACCCATGCGCCCACCCTCCCTGCAGATGGGCGACATCGTCCACGCATCGCATCAGCCACCCGAACCCTCGTGCCTCCATCCATGCAGAGACAGCTGTCTCGTATAGCGAAACACAAATCGATCCTGAATTTTCTAGCACGTAAGGGGATTATGGTGCAGGGGTTCTAAAAATGTAATACCTTCCATTGTTTGTGAAAAGTGGAAGTGAAGTAAAATTAATATGGACGTACCAGGCACTACTCAAGCCCATAACATTCACGAAAGTCGCATAAATGGTTCTCTATTCTGATTGCAGAAATAATTTTAACACTAATTCATGTATTATGGTGAATTAAAAAATGCCGATCATTAATTATATCGTTTAAATTTAAACAATGTACTTGAAAAAGGGTCTCGTTTGACTTGTTCTACAGTTTTACTAATAACTCTCTCTTTGTCCGGAAAGTCAAGGCATATATCGATACTTCTTTTCTGTACTGAATTTGTGCCACGTATGATAGCTTTTTCTATCGATTGCATTAGAAATTACATGGGAATGAATTTAAAAACAGTCTTTCCAGAGGTTTTATCCATAATAGTCTGAAAAACTTCAAGATGGTTTTGTTCGAAAATAAGCCTCGCAAGGTCCAAATTTCGTTTGACAATAGACAATAGTTTATCCTCCTATTTTTTTAAATTCAGCACATTCAACAGACACCATGTTGCTCATACAACCTTACCAAAGACGTTTTCCCTCACCACATCAGCACTTGTCAGTGGCCACACGGATAGAACTGTATCGTATAACCAAACACAAACCAATCCTGAATTTTCTAGCACGTAAACGTATGTGTGGGGGAGGTACGCGGAAAGTAACCCACTCCCTTGTTTGTGAAAAGTGGAAGTAAAGTAAATTAAGTGAAACTGTTGTGCGGAATGAAATTAAATTACTGCTGGGCGCTAGAGGATATGTTAGTCAATAAAACACTCGCAGAAAGTACACAACTTCTAGGGCATGAGCGAAGTATTTTTGCTGTAACTTTTGAATCGTAGTTGTTTTTTTTTATTTACAATTATTATATTAGCACAAAAAGCGAAATTATATCTAAAATATGCTATTCAAATGTTTCAAAAGATACATCAGTATTGCTAAATCAATATATTTAATATACGACTTTCATTGGTAGATTAATAATAATAATAATAATAATCTTTATTTGGAGGTGAAGTTAAGGCAAATACCTTCTCTCAAACTTTCTCTCTCTGTGAATACATTTACATGGTAAAATAAATATGTATGATTGTGCGACAAAACACTAAGAAACTAAAAGGAAAAGATATAAGAAAGGAAAGAATAACCTATTCATCCCATTCATACAGTGGTCCTTGTGTTAATGCAACTCCAAGAGCAAAGAGGATCGCAATGTATTGGAGAACGAGTATTTTGTTGAAATATTCCTTATATTATTATCAAGGTTGTTCCACAGTTTCGCCGCCGCGATAGAGAAAGAACAGGAGAATTTCTGAGTTTTGTGTCTGGGAATTAAAAGAACTGGTTTGGAAGAAGACAGTATTTAGATTATGTCTATCTGTAAGAAATTGGAAAAAGGAATTGAGATAGGTTAGGGCTGTAGTCTGAAGTATTTTATGGAGGAAAATGAGAGAATGGAGTCGGTCTATCAGTTTCATCCAACCTGCTTTCATGAAGTAGTCGGTCAAGTGATCGTATCGTTTCAGTCCAACAGTAAAGCGAATACAGGTATTTTGAATCTTTTGAAGTCTGTCTGCGAGAGTGGAAGGGATATCTTGGTAAATAATGTCACAGTAGTCAAGATAAGGAAAGACTAATGACTGAGTGAGGATTTGTTTTATGGGTTCGGTAAGAATGTGACTAACATGATAGAGAGAGCGCAGAGAATTATAAGCATTTTTGCAAATATACGTGATATGATCTGTCCATGATAGTGTTTCGTCCATTTTAATGCAGAGATTTTTTACGTTTGGGGAAAAGGGAATTTTCACATCACTAATACCATCTGAATGAAGCGTGGATCTAGTGAATTTTTCTTCCCGAATATTATTACCTGGCATTTTCTGGGGTTAATTAACAGATTATTACTTAGTGACCACAGTCGGATTCTTTCAAGTTCATCATTAAGTAAATGGATATTGTTGCTTAGTTGGTTTGGAACGCAGGAAGAGTACAATTGGAAGTCATCGGTGTAGATGTGGTAGCGTGATGAGAGTCCGAAATTTGGAAGGTCGTTGATGAATAAGGAAAAGAGTAAAGGTGAAAGAATACCGCCTTGGGGCACTCCGCTGATCAGAGGCAACCAGGTAGAAAACTCTCCATTGTGAGTGACACATTGAGCGCGTCCTAGTAAGTAGGAGCTCAGTCATTTGATGCACGGTTTGGAGAATGAAAAGAAGGCAGATAGTTTAGCTTCTAAAATATCAAAGTTCACTGTGTTGAACGCTTTGCTGAAGTCGAGGAGAATGAGTACAGTAACATCTCCTGCATCTAAGGCCATTTTGATGTGTTCAGAAATTTTAGTAAGAGCCGTTTATGTGCTATGGCCAGGGTGAAATCCAGACTGAAACATGTCCAGTTTATCTGTTTTGAAAATATGCTCAGTAATTTGACTGTGAACAATATATTCTAACGCTTTTGAAAGTGTTGGTAAGATGCTGATGGGACGGAAATCATCTAAAGATGAGGGGGAAGTATATTTGGATGTTGCTGTGACCAGGGATTGTTTTCAAGTCGACGGGAAAAATCCCGAGTTAAGTGACTCATTAAAGATGTCCGTGATACTATGAATAATAAACGGTAGGATTTTATGAATCATCATGGCGGAGATACCATCAATGCCAGTTGCCCTCGATTTGATTTTGATAATTGCTTTAGAGACATCATCAACAGTCACATTCAATAAATGAAATTGTTCCTCTGGAGCAGTGTTCTTCCGTATCACTTCAATGAGAGTTTCTTTGTTTTCTAATAACTGATCGTTTGAGTTGTGAGCAAAATGGGAGTTCAGATCTTCTAGAGGAGCACATAAGTTATGAGTTGATTCACTGTTACATACTCCAAATTTCTTTAGGTGATTCCATATGGAGGAAGAAGATCTTGTACTTAGAACGGAGTTAGCGTAACTTTTCTTAGCGTTTCTGACCGATTGAATACATTTATTACGAAACTTTTTGTATAGAAAAAGAATATTCCGTGAGCGAAGGATCATTTTTGGAGTCGTATCTGAATGTGCGAAAGGCTGCGTCTCTTTGAGACATTAGAGATCGAATTTCATCGTTAAGCCATGGGGCTGGGGAACGCTTCACTTTTATTGCTTTTAGAGGGCAGATGCTATCGAATACTTGGGTTATAAATTGACTTAGGGAAGAGACTTTTTCATCCAGATTGTTAAAAGCATAGATTTGATTTCATGGGATGGATTTTGCGCTTTGAATACATTTTTGTGATATCTTAAGTTGTTCACTTCTTATATCGCGTTGATCTATATTTTCTGGACGACTTAATTTATGTTACTGTCAATTTTCAACATCGAACAACTAACTGAGTAAATACATTCGGGTTTTTGGTATTCGCAAACTGTTACAGTGAATTATGATAGATTAGCACCTCTAAGGCGAAGTTCATCCCTTGTGGATGAGATATTGACACAACTCTATTAGAAACACTTAATAAAGTGAGAGAAGCATCAATCAGTAATTTACGTCTTGACACAGCAGGGACCGAGGTTGTGGAAGGGTTCTACAAACTTTGACGAGAGGTTAACCAACTTCAGGACTCATCCATAAATTATGTTTCGCTGAGAAAAATTAGTTTTATAGAAAAGTAGTGTTATACTACACTACTAATTTGATAGTATGATGTAAAAAGACTAATCAACATACGTAGGATCAAATTATATTCTCCGTATACGAACTTTATATGGAATTCGTTGGTAAGATAGATGGAATTAGAACGGCGTTTAGATGGAGGATCAAGAATAGATAAAAAATAATTATACGGTTTGTCAAATAGCAGAGATCCTTGTATTGCTTTATGCGACAGAGACAAGGAGACTGGTAACAGTAAAGACAAATGAATAAATTATATTCTCCGTAATATTTAATCTGTAATTTTCGCTGTATCTTACTCGTGATAGGTAACTTTTTCTAAATATAATTTTGTCTCCAGACATACTTAACAATAACCACAAATTAGATATCATTAGAAAGACTCGTTTGCGGACCGGGAGGGAAACGTAATCTTATGATTTAAATATGTCCTATTTATTTCATAATACAAATTAAAATTGAATTGTGATTAGTTCCTAACCTGCCAAGGTTTCGTTACTCGGAACAAGGTTTGATGAAGACAACACAGTTACCTCATATATAACGCCACTTACGATCGATAACGTTCGTGTTAATAAACGTGGTGTATGAAGTTAAAGTTTATTAAGTTTACATTGAAAATGAAATACTTAATCAACTTCGTTCATGTCATGTACTGCTTTCACAATAGCCCAGTGATTATTTCATGTTAGTATGACAGCGAACTATAATGGGTTTAATATGGACTGTATCCTGTTTGTTGAAAATATTTTTTATTTTTAAATGTTTCAAACAATGAATATACTGTGTCGACAGTTTCTCGGAGAGATATAGTAGTGAAAAAAGTAATCTCTTCAATTTCGTTGTAAATATATTTAATGTATTCTCATTTGAAAATGAAAGTGTAATAGACATTTATAATTAGAGTGAAAATACTGGGGAAGAAAAAACTGTCATACTTAAAAGAACCTATATTATCTGGGTCATTTTTTTGTTTTAATCATTGTTACGTATGTTTTCTTTGACTAAGAAAATTATCTTTTCATATTATTAATGAATTTATCACTTATTACAGAACGAATGTCCCATTGTGATATAATTTCCATGATGATAAAAAATATTTATAGCCAAGTGATTACCCTGTCTAAAAGTCCATTTCTTTTACGACGTGTCTTACTTCGTATGAACTACACATAAAACGTGACTCAATTTACGGACGCCCCGAAGTGCTCATTATCCCGTCGCCGGTCGCTCGTTCCGAGCTCTCTACTCGTCCGGTACATTTCCTTTTTCCGATCGCTTGCGCCTCCGGTGGGGCGCGCTTCCCGCCTGGTCGCAGGAGGCGATTTCCTCACCGTCCTCCGACCCAAATCGATCGCGAATTTCCCGCGGTAAACACTAGCACGAACCGATTGGCTTGGACAGCGTTGCGCGCGCGGGTTGGCGGTAGCCGAGGTCCCCCAACGCGGCGCGTGCGTGGTTGCGACAGGCTGCAACGGCGGCGGCACCAGCGAGCCGCTACGGCAGGTCGTCCGCGCCATCGCCAGTGGCGTGGGGGCAGCGTCGGCGGCTGCGGCGTCGGCGGCGTCGGCACCGGCGTGAACGGCAGCGGTGGCGGCGGCGCGGTCTCCAACGGCAACAACATGGATACGCGTGCAGCCGTTTCCCGCTCGCTGGTGCACTACGGTCGCATGGGGCCGCCGGCGCCGCTGGGCTCTCCCGAACCTCTTATGGCGACCCACGACTTCTACGACTGCTGTCTGGAGGAAGCGCTGCCACCAGGGAAGTAGAGCTGCCGACGGCGAGGAGGCCATCCATGCCCCAGGTGTCGCGCGCGCGCGTTTCCGCGGAGGGAGCGGAGGCGGAGACGGCGGCGCCGGCGACAGCATGGTCTGTGACGAGGGCTGAGCGGGTGGCGCAGGGCACCGGCGTCAGCGGAGAGCTGCCCGCGGCCGGATCCAGCGTGCGTGCCCAGCTCTGTCTACTTGTCTGTCTCTGTGTGGTGTCGTCTTCTGTGTGCCCCAGACCTATACGCTAGCTCGCAAGCTCCTTTTCATTGAAAATTTATTCTGCACAGCGTGTGCAATGACATTCTACGGAATGAAGTAATTGATAGCACATGTATATTCATAAACTACCACTTTGTCGAATTTCACACATTTTGTTGCACTTGCAATTTTACGGAAAGACCATTCTTAGCCATATCTTAAGATGAACATATTACTTGGAAGGTGCATGTCATAATTCGTAAGCTCGCATGTGCAGTTTGTGTCAATCAGCAGAGTTGTGACATGTATCTTTATTCTCTGGTGTATAGAACATTCAAATCAGGCGCCAAACCTTATGCTTCTTTGACAGAGTGGGGTTATGAATATCTAAACACAAGCTGATAATAGTTTATTTTTAAAAATTCAAATTCAATAGTTACAAGTGATTTCAAAAATCCACATTTAAAGATTTCTTTTGTCATTGAATGTGCTTAAGATCCTGTGTGATAAAGTACAGTTGTGTGTGTTCACTGCATTGCGACACCTGCGCCATTTTTTAAAAATCGAAACTCGAATTTTGATTCGATTCCCATCAGAGCTTGCGAGCAGCGCAGTCTGTTCGATGTTGTTCGTATCAGTGGCACTGCATTAATGTTCTTCGATTTATTATCCTGTTGAAAGAAAGATTTATCAAAAGCAGAAGGATGGCACCTCACATTTCCAACCGTGTGGAAGACATGACAGGCATGACAAGCCATGCATGTGTCAGGAAATAGATACAAATCTCACCGCTTTAGTTCCACCAATCGCGCATAGGTGGCAGACAAGGGATCTTTGTCTCAAGAGGCGCGTTAAATTTACCGTACAAACAGAGTTAAGTCTATACATACATAGAACTACTGATGTTTAAGGATTAAATATAAATTGGGAAATTAAAACTCATGTTATTAAAAATAATGGCAAACTAAATAGTAGTTATATCAGTTTTGCGCTCAAAAGACAATTGTTTTTTTCTAATATTCAGTCAGTTCTTCTGTTTGATGCGTGAGATACAATTCGTTAATTGTGCCAAGTTTTGGTAAGATTGAGGTCCAGTGATAAGGCTTTTCGTCAAATGATACCTTAAATTATTTATTGAAACTAACCGACCCAAAGCGTATTTAAATATCATATTTTTTAGGGTTTTGAAAATATAATTATTATATTTTACTGTTATCTCCATATTTACTTTAATACATAAAAAATCATATACAAAAGGTAAGGATAAAGTATCATTTTTTTAATGTGTGGGGATATCTCGCATATAATTACGTAAATACATTTGAACTAAGTAATCTATCGAAACAATTAGCAGTGATGAATTTATCTGCGAGCACTCCCAGAAATTCATTTCCATTTTTGCAACAGAAGGACTTGTAAGATAAGCAGGCAAATTACTTTTCGCTAGTAACTTCAAGGAAGTTCTAAAAGACAACGAAGTTAGCGTTCAGACAAACGAGAATATTATAACAGATCGATGTAACACCTTTGTGCACGAGCATCCCAACAACAACCGTTGTTCCTCAAACATTCACACTATATCCAAAGAAGAACTCCACGCGCACTATATTAATTTGATAGTTTATTGTATTCTTTTTTATCTTGTACCTCTTTCCTTCAAAATACGATCGAATATATAGCAAATAGAGTGAATTTGAGCACAGATTTTCGCATACGTGATTTATTTAATTCAAATCATTTTCTAAATTCGTTTTGTTTTATGGTGAGGTTCCAGTCCCATTCACAAAATTCCCATTAAATTCTTTCATCATTCTTATACCTTAAAGATTTCTTCCTCCAAAAATTCGGAAGCCATGGGAAGAACGAATATTCATGGTCTTCTTCTACGACTTGTGTGTTTTTGAAACAGAACATTTTCCCAAGCTTGAAGTGCGAATTCAATAAATAATCAAACTTACAAACAATAAAAGTATTTCCTAGATGTTCGTAGCGATTTTGCAAAAGTAAAAAGTTAATTGTATTATATACAATTAGTTAATTCACCTAAGGCATGAAAATATTACGGACGTTATGTGAGTTGCAATGTTCGCCGTAATGTACGAACTGTCTGTTTAACCATTTTACGCCATATACCTAACATCTAAAACGATTCTCGATAATTAACACAGACGTTGAGTATATTCATAAACTTCATCGCAAATTAATTTCAGGTGAGTTGTAGTCGTTCATAGGAAACACACACGGATGGCGAGAGGGAAAGAAAGTACATGTTTAACGAAAATAACCAACACAGAAATTTTATTCCAAGTTCTTGAATTATTTTCTAATATGTAGACTAAATATGTGATTAACGATACTTTAAAAAGAATCGTATACACACACACACACACACACACACACATATATATATATATATATATATATATATATATATATATATATATATATATCAGACAATGTAATGAACTTACTCAGAAAGGAATGAGCTGGTAAATTTTTTTAGAGACGAGTAGAGTCAAATAAAAGTTACCGATACAGAGAGCAGCAATCTTCTGCCTATTAAATTTGTTTCTATTAAAATACATAAGATGAATTCATTTCGATTTATGTTTCTAAAATGATTGGATTATGTAGAGAATTCTCACAACATGTCTGATAAAAGAAACAACTTAGTTTTTATTCTGTTAACCGTAAAATAACTTCTCGAGAACCAAATTTTGCGGATTAAAGAGAGCGAAGCTTTCATGAACAAACAAATTAGGTCGTAATACAAAACTGGATTAAAAACTTTACCACTTCATTTAAACAAGTCACGTGAACAAACACTCGGCAAATTCGACCGCGGAAGTTTTAAAAGTTTAACGCGCCGCACTCGCTAACCACAGTCCTGAAAATAAAATGTAAGCAACCCTTTTCCTCCCAAGAGGCGGAATAGCACAGCCGGTTGCTGCACCCGCCAAGATAAATGGGCAGTTCCCCAAGCGCTTCATCCCTAAGGGATAGAGGGTGCAACATTAAATACTATACATCTGCAACGTGCTGTAACGAAAATAAATTATTCGTCGAACGAATCGCACAACAAACGGACCCACTGGGACCGTACAGACAGCGACCTCTGAAATATGGATTCCCACAAAACGGAAATCCATTAAGCTGCAATATTAACGCATGAGACGACACCAATGGTGGAGTTGGGCAATCGCGGTTGTCGTAGTGCCGTCAATCGGGATCATTTACATGCGTAACGTGGGCGCAAGTATCCATAAGAACATTACACTTCGAATGATGTAAACGAGAAACTTACGCCGGTTGAGAATTGTGGCATTGTCACAAATTAGATTGTTCTAGTATTCCGGAAACGATCTTGTTCGTAACTTAGAAAAATATGTTTATTTTGCGCAAGAACTTCTATGGGAAGCGTGTTTTTGTTTGCGAAAGAAATGTTCGCGTACAAATATTAGATCACGTTTTCATGCTTGTAGAAGTAGAATTATCGTAAAATATGTGAATGAATTTTACCAGTTAATTTTACTCATTGATGCTTTTGTATCGCGAAAATCGCATAGGGAACTCGTGCATACGATATGTTTGTGAATCAAACAATTCAACTTAGTAGAAAATATTTTTTTCTTAAATAATGGTTGGAGTTGTTATACGTATTTACATTAATAATCATTATTATATTTATTATCCATATTGTTTTTAATTGCATACATAGAGTTCTATTTTGTTGGGGGGGGGTTGAAATTTAGTAGTTAATTATGTGATATTATTTTTGTTATGGAAATTCTAAAATTTATTTTTAGTGCATTTTTTAAACATAACAAAGTTTTAATCCTTTTAAAACTTTTTATTTCTTCTCAATACTATATTTTCATCACACCAATTTCAATGATTTCTTCACCCGGGTAATCGGTCCGATTCATCGTAAGTTGAAGACTTGCCGCAAACCGCTTTAGTTCGCTTGTGTCTTTACGAGTTTCTTGTTATGCCGTGTAATGAGTAATTACTTCTCAGAAGACTGGGATTTTGTAAACTCGAAGCAATATCGTGCTGGGAACCACGTTAACGAAACAAAAAGCTATTAAAAATTCAGTCAAGGAAATATCCCGAGCGTAAAGACCATAAAGCTTTAAACAAGCCTCTACATCGAACAATCCATTTTTAACATACGACTTCAAAATGTGCCAGCTAACTTCCTAAGCTTTTACAGATGCCTTTTTCACATAGTGTGAATACGTGAAACAAATACAGTGTTTTGAGACAAAAGCTATACTTTAATTCGAAAACAAAATGAATTCATTGATATTCGTATTTACAAAAACACTATAAATAAGTTCCAACCCAACGTCGCTAGGTATTTACATCAGCTTACTATAAATCAAATGTATATTGACGAAATATTCGTTGCCTGACACCACTCTCCTCCACTCCTTCTGGATTTTAAGATTTTTATCGTAAAGTGTGCGGTACATGGTTAACTACTAGCAAAGAAATTCACGAGACCATATATTCTTTCTTTCCTGGTTCTTTAGATGACACTGAATGTAAATATTTCTTATTGACTCACAATTAGGTAACTGATATCTCGGTAAGAACAGAATTTGTTTAAGATTCAAATATTAACGATATAAATTAAATTAAGAAGTTATATTACATATATTCTATTCATTAGTATTTTTTTCTGCTCGCAAACTTCAAGTGAAAGAAAACTAATGAATGTCAAAAACAAGTAATCTTCCTTTTTTTAATTGGGGTTTTAGGGCTCGCTGTAATCTTTCTGAGACCTACAAAAGCGCAAAAACTATTTATTGAAACGTGACATTTTTATAATATATTGTTTTTTAGTATTCGATACGCACTCATAAAATGTTGCTACTTTTGGAATACCGCTTGTAAAATGCTAGATGGTACATCAATATTTTGACTATGAATATTCGTTCTTATTTAATTTTAATTTAATATTTTAATTATACTTAAAAATAATACGTTTTCCAGTCATTAGAGTGCATAAAATGTAACAAAAAATATATTTTAGATTCCAGTCTTGAAAATTATTCCACCCTTTGTAAAAAACGAGATTTTTTTTTCAATTTACAAAATTTATAATTAATGCCTTTAATTATTTCTTTTAAATTTTTATTACTTTACTTTACCCTCTCTAAATATTTTAAAGATGGTTCGTTCTACTTTCTTGAAAAAAAAGAGATTTTACTCTGATATACAACACACTTTCACGTATTGGAACAATATATATATTTTATCAATGGTGCGAAAATTTTGTAACAAAAAAATTGATGTGTCCTTTGCTGTTGTGTGCACCGTGAATTTGGTATATGGCACGTGTAGAGTTGGCTCAATGTTTTTGATGTTTATAAAGAAGGTAAGTTTATTGGATGTTTTGTGTTCGATGTATATATGTATATCAAGTATTGCTTTTGATATTACTCATTATGTTCCCAAAGGATGCTTTGTGTGGTTTGGATGTAGTTTTGTTAGAGATAATAAAACAAAATATAGATAAACATTCTACTCAATTTAAAATCTTCAACTCCAAATTAAGCAATCAAAATTGAACTAATTACTTTAATATTTTCTTGTTAATGTTGACATTTTTTTAGTTAAACTACCACAGATGATCTTCATGTGAGTAGACTACAGTAAAAAGAAAACAAATTTATCTTTGTCATTCCTCAACCAGTGAAACCGGCAATCGCATACTCGTGTCAAATTCATTCAATATTCTCATTCCGTACTTAAAACTGAATTCATACATTCGAAATTGTATTATTTTGAAAATGGAATAATATATCGAAAAGATCTTTCAAGTGAAACTATTTTTGTTTCACGCGTGAATATTCTTTTTAAACTTCAAAAAATGATTCAAAATTACGTGCCAGAAAATAAGCTTGTTACATTGAGTTCATGAGGAACTTTCTCGTTCTGTAATTTTCTGTATCCTCCAGAATTAACATGATCAGTCATCGCATTATAATACCATAAAAAAAACTTATATTTGAAGACGCATACAATTATATTTCTTAAATGTATGTACTATCAGTCTAAGGAAATGCTAAACATAAGATATGAGGAAAGAGAGCAAAACTAATTTTTGTTTCAATTTTTTAAATTTAAAACAATTTTACAAAAGAATCATAGTTTGTCCTTTATCTAGATCAAAACAATTATTAGCATTTGAAAAAGATAACTATTCTTTTAAAAATTTCAATGAAAAGTTAGATAGTGGGATAATGTTTGTCTCAAGACTAATCTAGTTCTTCAAACAGCACACAACTATCTATTCTTCGTCCTCTACATAGTTTTCCTTTCATGATATCAGAAATGATGAGGAGAAACTAATGCTTTCTTGAGCAGCATACTTTGTAATTTTTCGTGAGAGCAGTCACTAATTTGATGAAATTCACAGATCAGAGGAATTTTGGGGTAAAAAATGCTATCTACGATTAATTTCAACTAATTTCCCCGTGCATTCGTTTTTGTACTTAAAAATTTAAAAACATTAATATCATGGAATCTTAAGTATTGCATGTGTACAATGCGTGAATTTTTATTTCTACGCCGCAAAATGGAAATTGAAGATGGATGTATCTTTGTATTTCCTATATATGTTACTGCCCTAATACGATGAGACCAAGTAAAAGCACCTCGAATTATCTCTTTGATCTCGGTAACAAAACAAATGGATTGAGCGGTATAGGTAATGGAAAATCACAATTACTGAAAGGTATGCATTTTTTCATCTTGAGAAGGTCGGCCACCCAAATTGTATAGTTAGAAATTGGTCTGAGTCGAATATAGTTATAGAGTACACAAGGGAATTTCAATTATTTCTTAAAGACGACAAATATAAAAGATTATAGCACGTGCATATGTAATAATACAGACGACGAAGCAGTAGACCATGTTCTGTCTGTATGTGTTATATGGAAATGAACGAGCTGAATTTGTTAAAGTGACCGAACAGTTTGGAGTATTTGACGGTACGAAGAAACCTGATATAATACAAACCAGAGAGAGAAATTTGAAATTTTCATGGAATACACAACTCGAAAATAGAGTAAAAATGAAATTGGAAGAAGGAAATTTTCAAAAGCACAGAAAAAATTGAAAAAAAATAAATGGTGTATTTTATTGTAAAAGAAGACGATATGCGCGTATTTCAAAAGTTGTATGAAATATAACTCTAATAATGTCAATTAATGAGAGGGAAAGTGAGTTTCAGTTTATGACTACAATAGTAAGTGGGATAAAAATAATTTTTTAAATATGTCGAGGGGGGGGGAGGAAATGTTATGACGCTAAATTTGATTTGTTAATGGAATACGTTTTGTGATATAATCTTCTATAATACAGAAAATAACCACGATTATGAAGATGTACGAGAGAAAGAAACTTTGTTTTTAGAAAAACATAAGAGGTAGGAAGCTCGGCCAGCCAAGCATACATGTGTTCCAAAACATCAAAAAGTGAGACTGGTGATGAGGCTACAAGCGTTTTTACGGGACCCTGAGTACTCATGCCAAGACTCGTGGTAAAGGCTTCAGCGCCGGCTGCCACGTCATCGTCGTGTCATGGCGGTGAACAGGACCAACACAAAATGCGTTGCGAAGCGAAAGGAGTCACCTCCATTACCTTCAGCTCAAAGCGGCCTCTGCCAAAAGGAACGAGACGCGTGGCACCGTGTTGTTTGGCACGAAACACTCACATTCTCAAAAACTTCAAACTATTCGAAAAGAAAATGTTTCGTCCAATTTGGAGTTGAATACCATTTGTAAAGGAATAAGATGTATTGGCTAAGTTGAATATTGGAATGATTAGTGATGACTATATTACTGATTCTAGATTTTTTTTCCGAAAGTTTACACTACTAAAACAAAAGATATCATGATGAGGCAAACTAAAGTTTGTAATTTAGTATACAAAAGTTTCTCTCTTGAAAATAAGATTTGTTTTATTTTACAACTGTTCAACAGAAAGAAACATTAACCACAGAGAGAATGTACCTTCATTGGAAACTATCTGAGTATCCGCTCGCGAAAATATTTGAAACTTTTGTACTTTTTTTTTAGTTCTTTCATTTTATACTTTATTTGTTGTAAGATTTAGACCATATTCCTAACCCCATACATGGCTTAAGGAGTTTTGAAGTCGTCGCGGAATGTAAGGTACCGTGTCGACATTGCTCTGAAGTAGGCGAAGGAGATAAAACCTGGAAACAACACCCAGTTCGGGAAAGCATAGCCCAAACGGGAAAGCGAATCCGCGACCTTCCGGTAAAGCAGATTCTTCTGAGAAAGAAGATGTTATGAAACTCAGTACGTTGCTGGACATTGATAGGAATTGTTCAAAAGAAACTGAACCATAAATCGGTTCTACCGGAATCTGCAATCACTACACTTAAGATAATTGCAATACTTGTTCGATCATTACTTGTTCAATCATCAAAAGGGTCGAACTATTCGTAAATGACAAGTTGTAAGAGAGTGATAATTTGTTCTATATGTCAAAAGCATTATTTGGATTATACCAATAACATTTTGGCAATTTGTTGCAGGCGGAAAAGAAGAATAGTTAAATTACATAGAGATTGATGACAGAAATTTCATTACTTCCCAACACTCAAAAGAAAGTATGTGGGCACAGAGATTTAAATCACTTATTTTACTATAAAATGAAAACTCAGAGTATAATCCCATTCAATACACCACATAGTGCCGGATAATAACTCCAAAGATCCATTTAACAAAACTACAAACATTTTTCGCCAAGACTTGTTAAAAATGGGACAAATAGTTACAAGAAGTCAGAGATTTTGTTAACTTGTCGGTGACGAGTATAAATAAATAAACTTTATTGTCAAAAAGCAGCTGCTAGCAGCGTAATGACCACGGGGAGAACAATAACTACGTATCTGTAACAATTGCAGCACCTTATTAACAAGACAAACGATTTACTAGAATTATGGGTTCAAAGTTTACGGAAGAAAAACCAAGACAACGCGATACAAAATCATACGAGAAAATAGCAAAATATAATTTTTAACTATAACTTACAAAATTGATTTTTCTACAATAATAAGGACATGTTCTCTTTTCCTTTTTGGTTATTTTCACAAAAATAAATTTTGTAACTTACGTTATAGGTAGAATGTTATAATATGTCATAGAAGTTCTAGTTAAGTTAATTACGCTGTCAGTGGTTAGTTCAGTAGCTTTAGTTACAGTAGCTAGTCAAGTACGTTAAGTTATAGATAAGTTTACGAAGCGAAAACACATGAGGGTAACGAACGTTCAAACGTTTCGGGCTGCCGCATGGGACCGCAGATCTTTGTAAATGTAAAGTTTGCCGTGCTGGTGTCACTCGCAATTGAATTCCCGCAAGTTAATTCAAAGAAACTTAAGTGAAAATTAGATGTTTATCTTTAATGTAATCTTGGGTTTTAAATTAAATGTTTTCTTTATTTACAACTCATCCAAGATGGGAAATGTTTTTAAATATTTTCTTCTCGTCTTGATGTTAGGCACCTTACTATTCTGGGGTGAAATTACTAACAACTTACATGTTTCACTGTGCCGACGTGCCCGTTTGTTAACACAAATTTAAAGGTTCACACTTCCTTTAAAAGTTTCTCAACGTCTCGGTTCACGAGGTCCTTGATAAACTTCGTCATACTAAAGCTTCACAATTAGTTACAACAACACTTGTACCACAATTGCCATACGCTACCTAACTGAGAAATGCTTATGAGGCAAACATATTTTACAAGCTTGTCACCTACTCTGCAAATGAACTTACACCGTAAGCAGTAAGTAATTCAACATAATAGAAACAACTTATGACGTAGTGAGTATTTTATTCAATTTTTATCTCATAATATTTAAAATTAATAATACTAAAAGTCATTAATTGATTAAAACTACTTAGGTACAGAGAAATATTTGAGCGAATCTACTAAGCGAACGATGTGTATTTTTGAAATAGAGAAAAAGAGAAAATGAAAAAATTGGCGATAATATAAAAGATTTTAAATTTTAGTTCATCCTTTTTGCTTTCAGCTCAATCGGAGGCGAAATGTCGACGTTAAGCGTGGAAATTTCTTGCGTACATGCGGAAGGTCATTGTATGTAACTCATAGCTTTTCTATTTCTGAACAGTGCCCACCTGATTGTTTGACAAACTGGCTGTCTTTCGATTGTTTGGAAAACATTTCCAAATTATAAGCATGTGTACCGTGTATATCTCCGCAATCACAATTTTATCGTTTTTTACACCAACTAGGTAACTTTAGGCAAAGCCACTTACGCAGACATTAGCTTTTTAACAGACGAAACAATTAAATACATTAAGTAGTGTATTATTCCCAATATGTATCGATAATATTTAATTTAATATTTAATATAATTATTTATGCATTGAGGGTTTAGGAATATTTTCTTAAACTACAAGTTTCAATTCATTACGTAACTTCCTCTTGAGTAGACTCCTGTCGAGGCAGTTCCAGGTTCTGGCTCCGATCCAACAAACGTGTATCACACGAGAAAACGGCTGCCACCTATTGAGAATACGAATCTCATGGGATCCAACTTCCAATGAAAGAGAAGTCCTTTTATAATGAGAATGAATAGCAATTGCGACTCCAAATTCCCTTGAAATAGAATTTAATTGTTAAGACTGTTGGATCTGTTAACATCAAAGAACTGAAACGTAACGAGAGGCTAGACACATTTGGTCACTTCAATAAATTTAAGTTTATTTTAATCTTGTCGCATAAAAATAGGCGAAATATCGAAGTGAAGGACGCGTTGGTATACATCCCAGATAATTTATGGTAAAGGTACTTCACAAATTATTTAAAGCAATACATGAGGAAAAAATAACACATTAATTTATTTTCCTATCCAAAACTGACACGGGGTAGGCATTGGCGGGGAAATATACTTACAGTCACAAAACATATTAGACAAATAGAAAAGATTAGAATTATTTGACAAATAATAATGTGAGAAAATTTGTATTGAGAGTGTGAGAATTTTATACAATAGCCTTAATGTCATAACACGTGATTGTAGCTTGCGTTTGATGGTATTTTTTCTAACTTTTTTTCTTGCAGTACTGGACTGAATCACCAGCGATATTTTAATAGTGTCCCAAGCATACTTCAAATAATTTCATTTCTTCAGCTTAATATTGATAATCCGATTGTGGGTTACCGAGTACTCACCCGCAGCAGTATTTATTCCACAACTGTATTTATTTGAAAATATGTTTGTGTTAATTTTATCCATCATGATAGTAGGAAGTTTATTTAATGTAATTTGAAGGTTTGTTTGTTTCAATTGCAGACTGTTTCTCACGAAATCATCAGAAATCCTTAAAGTTACGTACTTTTTGTCAATAAAAAGTCATTGATTTCGGTAGATATTTAAATCAGTTTCTTCCAACTAGCAATTAACAATACCATAAAACCAAGGTTAACCATATTTTTTAAATTTATGATACACCTAACGATGAATAATTATTATCATTATTATTATTAAACTCAGAATAATAGTAGTAATTATTAAATGTAAGAATAGAAATATACAAAATATATTTCTACCAGAGTTATTTTATATGTACTACTTTTTTCTAATTCCTTTCTTCATAAATTTAAAGAAAGAATTTTTTTTACATTTTACATGAATACCTTGAACCAAAAATTTAATACAAACTAGTCTGAATGTTTTGATTTAAGATGTACATCTTCATCCACATTACCTTTTCTTCAAATAAAAGGGATCGTGAAAGCTGCCACTATTAGCGAAAACACGTATATGTATCTACTTGGTTTGGCATGAGGAATTACAATTTCTCATTCAGGTTAGTTAGTAAAAGCACCTGTCGCATGACACTATACCAAAATAATAATAATAATATAATATTAATATTAATAATAATTTACGCAAGAAGTGCAGAAAGTCTGAAAAATGTCTTAAAAATTTAGCAATGACATCAAAATGAAATTTGGTATAAATAAATGTAAATTACAAAACCTTGTTCGTGGTAAAGTTAAAGAGACAACATCGTACACTACAGTAAAAGATCAAGATATAGAACAACTAGAACCTAATGAACTGTACATATACTTGGGTGTGATGTATACAAATAGAACAGAACAGAACACACAATAGTCAACTAACACATCACTAAAGAATTCATGAGAAGGATGGAAATAACACAAACTCATTTAAATTCACATAAACTGACGAGCAATAAACTCATTAGCCATCCCCATACTATCCTACTTCTTTGGGGTTGTAAAATGGTAAACAACAGATCTGGAAAATTTAGAGATGAAAATCAGAACCTCGATGACAAGCAACAACAAACACCATCCTAAATCAGCATTAGATAGAATGTTCATCCCATGTAACCAGGGCATAAGAGGCATCATACAAATCAAAGACTTCCATGAAAGACAAAAGTACATGTAGTATTTCCGGAACAAAACGTATACCTCATCACTACACCAAGCAATGACAACCAGTGATAAAAACTGTACACCCTGTCACCTGAATGAGCATCTACCCCAACCAATACAAGAAAATAGAATGACAACCTGGCAAGATAAACCAATACGTGGGAACTACCACAACCAACTGACCAACAGCAAAATAAATAAAATAGAATAAGTTAAGTGGTTAATGAACGGCAAATTATTCCCAGAAACAGAAGGCTTCATAGTATCAATGTAAGACGGAGGCACACCAACCAGAAACTACAGGAAAATAATCCTAAAAGAAACCGGAATTACTAAAGTCGCCGATGTAACCAAACCAAAGAAACTCTCGAGCATATTATTGGTGGTTGCACACAGTTAGCCCAAAATGATTACAAAAATAGACACGACAACATGGGAGAAATAATTTATCTGGAAACTCAAAATCGCTGAACTGTATTAAGAATCCCATACCACCAGCCCATCAGTATAAACCTCAACCAGTCCTGCAAGGCAATTTGAAGTCAAATATTTTGTACCGCGACAGAAGCATTCACACTGACCTAACAACAATTCACAACAGACCTGATACCATCCTTTGGAAAAGAAAAGAATCAAAATCTCATCGAATTTGCTGTCGTAAATTACAACAATCTAGAAAAAACAAAGAACGACAAAATATTAAAATACCAACATCTAGCCTTTGAGGTAAAAAACTCTGGAATGTTCAAGAAGTGATCATAGTGCCCATCATTTTATCTACCCTAGGACTAGTACCCCAATTTCTGGTCGACTCCATTAAAAAACTCGAAATCAACACCAATATAATAAGTAGATTGCAACACAGCGTCTTTCTGTCCTCAGCCCACATTACCAGAAAGTTTTTGGACCTGAAATAGATTCTTCCTCCCAGCAGAACTTTATTTAATAATCCACTGCTGAGAGAAAAACCAACACAAGTTGAGAGAACTAAATAAATAATAATAATGTCATTTTTGAATAAACAATCTTAAATATTCGATATTCAAGCAAACTGAAGTTTGGTTAATAATTTTCCTTCAGCACATTAATGACGTATTAGCATCGCCTGTCTTGACATCCATCCCTGAGGGCTGCACCCATGTGCCACGTAGCTGTCGTGAGTGTTGCGTTCCGCACCCGTCATGGAGAAGCCACTTGGCGTGGTTACGTCACAAGGGCACATGCTTCCTCAAGTCAATTACAACTTTCGTGTTGATTTATGGTTCCCAGATGTCTTCCGAAATGACTGACATAGACACTCTTCAGGGACATGATACAGTCATGTAGAACAAAGTAACAAGCCAAGTAAAAATAGAAATCGCCTCATTGAAATTAATTGAGATATTTACGAGAAACCACATGGCGACGAAGAAATTTTTAACACGGTATTTAATATAATAGCAAATATCTACTCATAAGAAAAGAGCATGAAAGGTTTATTTATGAGTAGACTTGTTGAATATTAGTTACATTCTTTTTTAATAACTAATAATCAAACGTCGTAATTTTACACTGGTGTACAAGGAAGTGACTTGATAACTCTCCTTCATTTATACGACAAAGTCAATAATAATATAATAATCTTGAAACATTAATAATATTGTTATTATGATATTCTACAATATGTGGTAAGAACCTAAAATGAAGGTGTCAATTTCGTCTTTTGACTGACATAATAAACCACTTCCTCCAAGACGCAAACGAACACGTGTAGAACAAATAAAATCCTGTTCCCCGAGTGGTTATGAGTCAGAGTAAACAAATCAGTGGAGGTTTATCCACACGTCTGTTCAACTGGACCATATTCTTTTCATTTATCTCCATCTAGAAGTCTTTAAAGTCGATCAGACGTCCAACACATGCTTTTGTGACCTTCAAAATGTCCACTCAATCCTTCATATCTTACGTAATCAATCTTTCAAATATTTTGGTACAAAGTACTCAACAATAGTTTCCTTCAGCTTAATAAAAACGAAGAAACATTATGTTTACCTACGTACAGCTACACTTTTACTTTGTATTTTACAATTGTATTGCCCGAACACAACAAATAACGAATGTAATGAGTCAAACCGTTACACGGAGGGAATAATTCCCTCATACATAAACCAATATCAGCCAAATTACAAGAGCACGCTACCTCTTAAAACCCTCAATCACCAAGATACAAGCCGTAAGACGGGGAAGTGGACGAGAAAATCGATGTATACTCATTATTAAAAAGAGACGCCGAATATTTCCAGTGAGAGATGAACTCGCAATTGAAGAACCGGAGAAGTTTTATCGAGAGCGGTGAGGAAGAAAGGAGGGGGGTGAAGGAAAAGGGGAGAGCCGCTAAGAGGGCGGCGGCCGCACGCGAGCGATGGAGTGAATGATAACGACTCAGGCAACGGATCACGCGATTCCGAAAGGAAGAAAAGAGGCACTCCGCACGAAAGGGGAAGAGGAAGGAGGTAACGACGAAAGTATGGTGGAATGCATAAGAAGCAATGAGATTACGTTGGAACAGTTATATGGGGAAAGAAATCAAACGTTAAAATATGTAAAGACGAAGTCAACGTTGGAGACAAACTTAAGAGGTAATAACTTAAACAAATGAAGGCGATAAAATGTGAGAAGAAACGCGAATATTATGAAGAGGAAAGAAATTCTGGAAATGTCCGACAAAATTTTAGCGATTTTAGATCGTATATATCTTCGAGTTTATAATATTGTGAATGAAATAATTTCATTTTTCTAAAACATTTCTGTTGAAATGCCGTAATTCATAGGATCCACGTGTTGATGAGAATTCACTGCTTTGAGAAATTATGTTTAACAAAGTACAAAAAATTCGAAATTGTGAAACAAAAAAGAGAAAAATATCAAGAAATACTTATAGCAAGTATCTAAGCAATAAGTAGAGTGGAAGATGGTTACAGAGGAATTTATCGTCTATAATAATCTGTGAACTACTTCAGATAAAGAACTAAAAATTTAACAACAGAGACAACATATGAGAAAACAATACATTGGTGTTAAAGAAAAGATTTAGAAAATAATAGACCAGCATCATTAATGGAAATTATATGAATTATAAAATATTTAAAACATGTGAAGTATTTGCCAAAAGTTATATGGTAGTAGCAAAGTCTCTTTCAAGTGTATGAAATGTGTGAATGTGTGAATGTATGAATGTAATGAATGTATGTTGACCAGATATCTCAAAATTAAATTCATGTATATACAGAAAATGATGCAATAGTTTAAAAATATGTAAATCGGCATTAGTACTTTTTTTTGAGAGCATCAAAAGACGTTTATACCGTTTATATAGAAGTATATATTTTGGAAGGTTATAAAAATGTTTATCCAGGGGACATTTCAGAAATTTAGATTTGTTAAAGATGTGAGATTTTGTCCCAACCATAAAGCTGACCACGACAGGATTTCACGTGAGGTCGATTAATCGAAGAAGGTCGATGAAGGACGTAGCCTTGGCACCGACTTCTTTGAGGAGAGACGCAACCAACATTTGAGGAGTGAGAAAAATACATTGACGTCACTCACGCGAAAAGTGTAAAGAGAATGAGAACGAAAACGGGAGTTCTGCAGGACGAATTAATGATTCGATTTTCTCAATTTGGAAGAGTAATGCCACATTGACACTGACAGAAAAGCATTGTAATTTTATTATGCAATTTTTCCCGTAAGTTACTTTTGAATTGAGAATTCTTACCTCGTCACAAGGAACAAAAACGGAATATCAATATAGGTTAGTGAAATTCGCTAATTTTTACCGTACACTCCCAAACATCTATACGAAACCACGAAAATTAAAAATAAACCGATGAACGCAGCATCTCCCCCTGTCATCCCTGCATGTGGAAACAGTTGGATATTGGAAACAGCCCCAAGCGAGTGACATTGAAGCATTGACACTCCCTGCAGTCCACGTCACCTCAGCCCCTTCGCCGCCGCCACCGGCGCTGCGCGGCGGTTCCGAAATAACCGCGGGCCAAGTCGCCACCAGCAGCAGTGCGAGGCGCCGCCGCCGCCGATGGCGAGGGTCGCATTGAGCCGCACCGCCCCACTGCCACCACCGGCTACTCCGCACCGCTCCGCGACACCACGCATCGCGCGCCGCCCCGCCACCTGAGCCACCTTCGCAGGGTAGCCAACATTCACCATGTCCATTACCATGTTCCTCTTGAATTCTGTATTTACATACAAAGAAGAGATACAGGTTTTACGTATAGAATACGTCACCATACTAATATACTTCATTTTATAATGCAAGAAAAGACATAATATATGTGTATGTATAAAGATGATTGTTTGAAATACTAATCTGTATCATAAGACAGATCTGTGTCAAGACGAGACAGTAAGATACTTTTACCAGTCATTTGCGAACCGAAATACACGCGTTTTTCGTGAAAGCCCTACGCGAGTATAGGAAAATTTTGAGTGAAGTGAAGTGGTAAGGTAAAAGGGATGTTTTTGTGGATGTATATCTATTTATCAAACTATGTTTAATTATGTGAAACGACCAGGAAGGGACCAATTAAAACCTCATTCATGATGATTTTAGCCAGCATACGATATGAATATTAATGTATATCTATAAATAAATTAAATGTTGTTACACAAGAAATAAACCTGTCATTTAATTCACGTAATGAAGATAGAACCCAAGTATTCTAACATTCAATAGTTAACACTAAATATTAGAGAATAGGCTCACTAATATAACATAATAGGTACTAGATATTAGATAATGCATGGGGAAAATTCTAAATTAATTCTAGGTTTTACTATAGTTGGATAAGCTTATGGTTCTGAGTTATTCCACCTGTAATTTTTCTTGGAGAAACGGTTGTGTACCATGAGTAACTTAGAACCGTTTAAATAAAACGTAAACATCCAAGCCACACAGGATCCAAATACTCGTTATTGTCGTTTATGTCGCTACGCTTCAACCGAAAATACAAGATTTCATGTAAAGTTTACAATATAAACTTTAGATAAAACAGAATGAAAGAAAGAACAATACATGGAGGCTTTCCTTCTGACACATTAGAGATTGTAGACCCTTAGAGCGAGGAAACGAGGGACTTCTTTTACATAAGATTGCTTCTGTCACGCGAACACCTCCAGCACTAGCCTCCGCGTCACCGCGCGCTCGCTCGCTCGCTCGCTCCGGGACTGCTCAGTTGGCAGACCTGGTGGCGCGCGGCGTCCGTAGGCCGCTGCTGGCCGTCCGCCGCTGGCCACGCGAGCCAGCAGTAGCGCAGGGGCGTCCGTCCGCCATGAACATTCTGTTCCGCAAGCACTTCCACGGCGAATCAGGGGGTGGCGGGGGCGGCGGTTTCCTGGGCAAGGCGGGCGGCAAGCCCGGCCGCAGCCCGGGACGTCGCAGCCGAGAGTACGGTGGCGGCTACAGCCCCGGCGAAGACCACCACTACCGCACCCACATCTTCCTGAGTCCCACAGGAGTCGGGTGCCAGGCGTGCAGCGACGAAGGCCTGTGCCTTGGGCCGCCGCGGAGACCCAGTGTCACGCTGATGAAGTGGGCGACAGGAGGAGGTCGGCCGCGCAAGAGTTCGGTGTCACGCGGCGGGGGCGGCGGCGGAGGCGGCACAGACGCGGAGACACCCACCCCCACCGCCAGCAGACAAGTCAGCTTCAGCGGTGGTGTTCACCACCAGCGAGCACTGCCCCCCGCGGGCGCTGCAAGCGGTGGTGTCGCTGGATCCCCTGGTCAACCTGTCACCCTAGCCACGCTCAACAGAGACTGCTTCATCATCCCAGTGGCCAGTTTAGACCGCTTCCTCCCTGCAGGGGTGCCGGTGAGTAAATTAAGTGCTGTTTTGTGCACGGAGTGACAGCTGTCACTGCGCGCACTACACGCTTCTCGCTTAGCGCTCCTCCCCAGATCTGCGCAAACAGAAGTTTCTTTAACTTGCAACTCTGACTTTCAAATGTTGTCAAATGTTACTAACAAAGCAGCTCCGAAAACAGTTATACTTCAACAATTAGGACTTGTATGAAACATGAGTTTTTCACAAAAAGAAATTAACCAACCAACGATTTTCAGAATTTATATTGCACTGTCCTGTTTTAGACCGACATATCTTCACAATCACGTACCTTTCGACGGAAACTGAAATATGTAAGACCATTATAATATAGGAGTATACAATAAGATACCTTTGTTCTGAACCGGATGACTACTCATGTAACGTATAAAAATCTTCTGAACTAACTCTGTAGTGGCAGGGCACATTATTGGTATCATATTAATTCTGTTATACGTTTTACGAGTATTGCATTTCCGTTGAAACATAAACCATAAAAACGGTTCTTCATTGGTGTGATCTTGTTATATTTCTCCCGTGTTATGAAAAAGATCAGTTGTTACCATATAGCCTGAAAATGAATGTTTCACAGCGCGATAATAAATTCCAAAGGTGGGGTACAAAAGACAAGATTAATTACAATTTTGAACGGGATACATTTCAGGCGTCACAGAGATACAATCTGATTATCCTTATGTGTAGTACATTTTCTAGCATCAGAGTGTAATTTAAAATCAAAACCAAATAAATGTTTTCATGTCATGTTCTAGTAAAGCAAATTTCTCTTTTTGCGATATATAGTCGAAGTTGTATTAGGTACATTTCAGAAAATAAATTCGGTTGACAAATCCCTTTCATGGAATTTAACACGAGCATAAATACTGATTCTTTTAAACAACCCGTAGTACGTATAGTTAACAGCAAAAGAGTCTCCCTGAATCAACTTCGATACCACGTTACTCTATCTAATAAACCCAAAACATTCTTCCGACGGGTAGAAAAAGTTTTTTTTTTATTCAAGTTAATCAAAGGGAAGTGTAACCCAGAAAGAGAAGGCTAACGGAATGGTGCATATTTTCAAGCAATATGTTCTGATTGTCGTCAGAGCAGTTTGGAGGAAAACAATTAAAAATTTTAGAGGATCAGTAGAGCGATTTTCATTATTAGTACAAACAGGAAATAACGAATAATATCCCTTGGAAGTATTATCGTCCACTGGAATGGCACTGCTCTCGCCAATGTATGAATTTAAAAAGCAATAAATAAAAGATTAAATGACCTACAAACAATCGAATTATTGAAAAGGCGTTATCATTGCTTATATGTAAGTAACCATTCTTTATATCCCTAGATAAAAATAAATCTATTAACTCATAAATAAAATAATTAAGGAATCAATTAGTGTCAATTGTGTTGGTATCAATCGCGATAATACATACCATCCAAATTTACTCATTTATTCGACTTGATTGATTCAGTTGGTATTAATTATTTCAGAAATGCTCTAAAATAATACTATTTCTTGGTATTCCTATCCGCACGGTACAAAATCAACAAGTCATAGATTTACTTTCTTGTCTACATAACTCTAGGATTGATTTACATTATTTACAATTCTTAAATTACCCTTACGAGCGAGATTTATAAGAGCAGACAATTTTACATTGCTTTGGTCTGAATAACGAATAGATGATAATATCTTGTTCCGTGAGACATGGTAGCGTGACTTGATACAGCCAAGACATTTTTTACTCTGTTCAACACGTAAATTTTTAACACGTAAGACGTTTGTTTCTCCGAAATCTGTGGCAATTCAAAGTGGGGTGCTTTTTTCAAAATTCATTGTTACTTCTTCTAATTCACTCCTTTTACTTTAACCAACACATCACTGTGTGGTCTTGTACAATTCATTTGCTGGAAAGTTTCTTATCCACTTATAAAAAGATGGGTGAAAATAGGTCAACATAATAATTGCATTTTATACAGTCTTAAAAGTGACACCAATTACGGAGGATCATGATGAATAAAGTTCAACCTGATCCGACATTTCCTTTTCAGATTCCTGATATATGTAAAATCTTGGTTTGAACTTTTTTGGATTAAAATATAATTTTACTGACTCTGACAGACCATAATTAAAGAAATAAAATCAAAATAAAATATTTGAAAATGTATCGCGTGGTTTATTTGTATAAATTTGGTTGAGTTGTGAATTTTTCTTAACTCAAAGAAATTCAACGGGGATATCCTCACGTCATAATATATTTACTTAATTTACATTCTTCACACGTATTTCGAGGTATTGATACGTTTTCAAAACTTCAAAATAAATAGATCTCACAATGACTGTTTTCATTAAAATATAACATATTCAAACTCATTTCAGATTATACCATTATTAACGTTCATTACATAATCTAATTAAATAAATAACTTAAAACAATAATAAATATAATAATATTAATTAATAATTAATATAAATATTATTCGTCCATAAAAGTACGCAAGTTTTTTATTATTTATTCATGTCAGATTAGTTTAAATTTATAACATTTACATCGTGGCTCTGAATGCAAACTTTCTTAAAAATAAATATATTTGTACTTAAATGTGATTATAATGAGAAACTTCAAAGTGTTCGTAAAGTTAGTAAATGGTTAGAGTAACACTTCTCAGTTTTATTGTTACTCCAAAATAATGAAATATTCATTACAATGATTCACAACATTTACAAACGCGTTTTAGTTTAAACTGGCAACTTTAAATTAAAATACGCGTGTTTCTGTCCACACCATGTCCTTCATATATCTTAGCATCTTAATATTGTGTTTTCAAAATTCCTTCTTTTCATATATGAAGTATTGAATACTTTCTGTAAATAGCCAAGAATGAATAATTTATAGCCAAAAAATTCCACAGTCAAATATACACTCAAATCTCACCTCTTACTGTTCACAGAATAAAATTTTTTAACCTATATATTTTGTAAATTTTTATTCCTGTTTTTGAAGTAAACATAAAAATTAAGTAGTTTTTATGGTTTTGATACGTTTCTGTGGTTTCTTGGTATAAAGGTGCAATTTGCTATTAATGTCCGGGATTTATTAAATAGCTATAACCAAAAAGTCAGTAGTAAATATTATTCGCTACGTTGCTTCAATTTCCAGTAGATTCCACACTTAGATTAAAAATATAATACTTCTTAGTGCCTCGAGGTCTCTGATATTAACGAATACCATGTTTCCAAGAAACGTTCTGAATAAAATAATAACTATAATTTTAAAATCTCACTTTCTCTAGTTTATTCCAAAAATTTAAAAATAAGATAAACCAAAGACTTGAAATAGCGAAAATGCGATCTCCTCAATTTTTTGTCTTCGCTTTTCCGAGGATTTTATCCCAAAGCGTGAAGAATTCGATCACTTTTCCTTTCGCTGAAAGACGATCAAAGAGTCCTCAATTTTATTTCATTGAAATAGTTTCCAATTTCCTTTGAAAAGCAACCTGGGCTTCCGCGACGCGAGAGCACGCGGTCTTCTGTGAGGCGGTGGTCGTGTGGATGGGGGAGGGGGGTGAAGAGAGTGGGGAGAACTGCGAATAACGACGCCACCACCCACGCGTTGCAGCGGAGCGATGCTTCCCTCTCTATCCGCAAGGTGTCACTTCTCATTTCGACCTGTCTTGGGTGCCAGGTGACGCTTTCTACGAAGGAGAATTTCTAGGGAAATATGCCTCAAAATTTAAAATTCAAATGCACACACATAATAACAAATTAGACGGAAGACGCGTCTTTAGATTATTCCGAGATTATACGATTGTATATTTTTGTGGATTTAAGTTTTCGCATCTATGATAAGTTCTCAAAAAGTATTACACCAAATTCACAGAAGTAAATCATGATGAAAGTTTTCGAAAATATATTATAAACAAAAATTGTACATACAGATTTTGTAAAATCGCTGCATGTAAAACCAGAGTCCAAACATACCATTTATTTATTCTAAAATTGAAATTACGACGTGGTTTTCAGCGAAGGTTAAAAAAACTCCACGTTTATTTGTTAAATAAGAGCTGAATTCCATCAAATTTCTGAATTACTTACACTATTTGTATAACCCAATTTTCCCAACAGATTCTGTAAAAGATATTTAAAGAGTTTTGCCAAATTTAAGCCTCAATATTTTGAAACAATTTCAGTTTCTTTATCCTTGGTAAAACAGATTTCGTGATGACGTCAACGCTTGGTTTGAGGTGACAACAAGGGCAAAATGTTACGTAGTTACTTTGTAAATGATTCTGTTTTTACGTCCAAGTGTATGAGAATGTGCAGAGAAGATCAATACACACTGCATTACTTAAGCTTTCTTACCCTCCTCTTCCAATTAAGAAATCTATAACTGCAAGAAGGAGAGTATAAAACACAATTATTTTATGATTAAACCCACACATCTGCTATCAGAATGTAACGTAACTACTACACAAAATACTAAGCATTTAAGAACTCCTACCAAGATAATTCTTCATTGACATCTGGTCAAGGTCAAGGGTATTTATCGATTTTAACTCAAATTTTAACTATATTCACTTCCACGCACTTACATAACACCAGGAATATAACGGTGAGAGAAAAATTTCCATGATAATAGAATTTAATTTATGAGCTCCCCTGCCCTTGACTTCCTCCCGTGAACTAGATCCTACTCCGGAACCTTTGGAACACATACATGCTCCTTCCAACCAACAAAAACAGAACATTAGTGAGATTCAAAGTTATATTTGTGCTCTCGCCTGATTTTGAGTAACGATTTAAGTTAACTGTTCAGTGAATTAGTCACACTTGCTTTGAGAGCTGTGAAACTTTGTTTCACTCGAGGAAATGATGGTTTTCTGCCTCTCTCGATACTTCGAACAAGAATCTTATTTAGCGCGCAAGTTCGACATCGTTGCAAATGAAGTCCATTGTCTGTAGCAAGAAATACTGACATCGAAATAGAAGTGAAGAGAGAGTAATGTTTCTCGCAACAAACCCACAATAATTTAAAGTCAGAACAAATGCCCATTTTACTTATAGCAAACTGTTGCATAACCATGTACTTCTGTAAATGTACTATCGTAATTCACGAATAAATATGTCCTTCGATATAACTCAACGAAATATTTGTAATATTATCATGTTCACTTCAGTGAGTTCTGAAAGAAACAGAAGTTTGCCCGCATATTACAGTAAAGGTTTTTAAAAGCTTACTAGTAGTCTTTCTGAAATATCCTTTTTGTTTTCAAACTCTTACTCAAAGCGCTCAATATTTTCTTTGCTAAACACGTTTCAAATTTTGAGAGAGGCATTCTAAAACTCTGAGTTTGAGATAATGTTTCCATTAAGTAATCAAAAATTTTATGATCTCTGGTGTGTTTACGTCTTATAAATACACGATATTTTTCCTTATTTCAAGTACTACTGTAGACAAACAATGCGTCTAACAGCCAGTCAAACAAATATTCTTATTTGATTGAAATTCTTTTATAATTTAAAATATACTACCATTACAGAAGCATAAATACTGTCACCCTTAAGTGTATTTTCTTACATTTCACGACAATTTTTTTCTTCTTCTTGAATCCATAAGTAAGTAGTTTCCACTGAAAGTAAGAAAAAAGAGATTCATTAAAAAGTATTAAAGAAAACACGTGTATACATAAAGTGGAATTTATCTCACCCTAACTGTTACTAAAGACTTGATCGCTAATGCAATTATACATTTTAAGTTGAGCTATGGAAATTCCGATTCTTTTAGTTGGAAATATTGACTAGCTCCCTTCATAGGAATATTATAGACTCAACAATTTGAATATGTATTTATCAGGATAAAATATTTTTTCAAGTATTACTTTTTAACGCATTTTGTTAATTCGTGAAAGTTTGTGGGAGATTAACTCTTTTGCACATTTTTTCCACACACGAAGAATTAATTTTATGCACTTCACATTTTTTTCAATTTTTATGGAGTATTAGCAAAAATATCAGCTAATAAAAGATTTTATTGGCTTCTTTCTCATATTCAATTCATTGTCAATAATTAATGAATTGGCTTTTTCCCATTTTCAATTCATTGTCAATAAGTAATGAAAAGTCTATATTTTTCTTTTCATAAAACATTGAGAATGTATTAAAGAGCGCATAGTCTTATACATATGAGTAGCGGTTCTTCTCTCCTCCCTTTAATAATTAAGGATGTAGAGTTAATCGAATGCAGAGCAACATGTAGATATGGAAACGAGAGCCAAGCATATCTTTGGAGCGAGATCTAGGACGTGCTGTGAAGCAAAGGGAAATAGAGAAATGCTCCTTCCACCTCAGGGCCATCCGCCGCTCGAAAGTAGCGCGCGCTTCCCCAACGAGGCGACACAGCGCATGCGGCCAGGTGCCAACGGAGGAACACACTCTATAATGCACGAGATATCTCTTAATATAGAACATCTTATATTTATAGGATCTATAAAATCAATCGTGGCACTCTTCGTTTTCTTTCCTCTACGTGGTATCGGCTACAGTTAGGATAAATGCACCAGAGCACGACAATGCAACAGTGCCCGATACTTCAGGTTTCAGAACCAAATAATAAGGCTTCAGAGTCCTTTTTTTTAATTTTCACGCAATATTCAATGCCTTCTAAATCAGAAAAGGTAAAAGCAACAAAAGAGACCGCTGAATCACTATGTTTTACCATTCGTCTTCTTGTCGTTAATACTTGTCGGAGGCAAGATAGGTTAAATTAATTTATATTTTTTGTCGAAATATTATTTGATAATTAATAATTATAAAAATTAATAATTATCAAATCATCATTATAAGGAAGTTTTCGTATAAAGTGCAACTTTTTTGGTTGGATTTCTGTGGTTGTTAATGAGTGTCGACAACTTGAGCGTATTTTTTCACATATTTTCAGAGGTCTACATCCATGTCAAATAATGTTAAATACTGGTGCATCTTTTTTCTTCCGAGGTTTATAAAATTTCGATATTACCAGAAGAAAAAAAATTGAAATTTTCCTAGTAGTTATACACTTCATTATGACTGTAAAAATAGAACTAGATACACGTTCTTCATTATGACTAGAAAAAATGATGGGAAAATTATATATATATATTTGATGGGAAAATTATATATATTTCATGAATGCTTGTGTGGAATGAATATGAAAATTAAGAATTTAGTTTATCTAAATTTGGAATACTTTCTTGTGAATTAAAAATGTGAAAGATGTTTCTATAATATTGTGAATGTAAAATTAACATTAATATACAATATTATTGGGACTCTATAGTGTTTTGCGCCTCGATTTGGAGTTCCAAATGCCTATGTTCTGACTTATTGGGTTTTCGACTGTGTCGACTTCTTCTTTACCTTAGCTCCTTTTCCCTAATCCTTAGGGGTCGGAGACGGGGATGATATGATGCCTCTTACTTTGACTTGGTAGGGGAATTTCTAGGGTGCCGGATGCCCTACCTTTCGACAGTGTCGATTACTATTGTAGAAAGTCTTTTGAAAAAATGTATTTTCTTAGTTGCAAAACGATAATTTTATTTTTTTAATGACCAAACTACCAAGAGAACATGGGGAACAAAAAAAAACACGAAACCGCACATTCCGGATTCAATAAAAATAAAAAATATAACCGAATTATTCAGATTTTGAGCGTAGGGTGTCGAGTCTTGGAGCGTTTACCTCAATGATGTGGGGTGGTCCTAAAAATTCGGTCACTGTCACAATTACATGTTTTGATCACCTATTAAGCTTTTTAAAAGGGTTTCATTGCATGTCTACGGTAAGACGTCTTACGTGATGTGAATTCTGTATTTTTCTTATTGTCTCGCACACGCTGTGTAACCTTCAGTACTTATTTTAATGATTTAATAAATGTTTAATACCTTTGCAAATTATTAGCAATATTGCTGAATTAGCAATTCCATTTACGTAGAATGTGAATAATGAAATATTATGGCATATCACACTCATAAAATACATACGTCCGTAGAATGTGAAACCTCCAATGTAAAGGCTCGCGAGGAGTCAAGTCAGCTGGTTCACCGCATTCAAATTAATCTTAAATATTTCAAAAAATTATTTTCAAATGTGTAAACAATGATTCAAATGTGGTGCAATGTTGTTGTTTTCTTCAATTGGGGCTTTAGGCCCCCAACGTCTAGATCATTAGAACCCTCCGTACCAAGTTATTCATCAATCTTTGCTGGAAGAGAATCAGAAAAATAGAAAAGTAGTTACAAATTGAAACTTCACCGAAAATATTGTAAAAATTACTTCAAAAGTAAGAGCATTATTGTTTTAGAGGAAAACTTACTGTTAAGTCGAGTTCCCGTTTTCTACATCATAGGCATGTTGAAGTACAGAAATTGACTTAAGTGTTAACGACTGTTGACGTTAGAGCGACGACCTCTGGGCACAGGTATCTCTTGCGTTTGACCATTGCATGCAATGATCCTAACCTCACTCAATGCTTCACCCGCAGATTCCCACATCACAAGCATATCATAGTTCGTGACTGCAGTGTGTTATTAACCTACATAAACAAGCGACCCGAAACAAAGATTAAAATTCATGGTGCAATAAGAGTTCCCAATCGTGTGCTTTATGTTTCGTGAGATAATAAATCTTCTCAAAACAAAACACCTTGTGAACATGCACAAATACATCCATCAGAATGTTTCCAATGTCAATCGCCTATTCCATCACATATTTCTTTTGTTGGCGAGGAGAGAAAAAAATGTGTAGAACACCACCACAATAGCGTAGAATCAGAAAATTGCTCGCATACGTCACATGATTCGTAATTTATTTATATATTACTCACAATGAAAACATCTGCTTCGTTGTTAAATAGTATGTTTATGGTCGAGTATGAAACTATGTAACGATTGAAAAGTTGTTTAATAAATAATATACTGGAACAGATAGAAAGACTCAAAGTTATTGTTACATACCACTTATCCAGTTTTCACGATGCGCAGTAATTTCACAAGCGTAGGCAAAGTTTTCACAAAAATCTACGACAAGGCGAGCATCATAACATAGAAAAAATACACAGAAGTGCGCGTGCTTCGTACCTCAACATACCCTAAATGTAATTACGACGCTGTGCTCAACTCTAGTTAATTCAGCCGCACGCCGCACCGCGCTGCGCATCCGCTATGCAGAGGGGAGTGAACCAGGAAGGTTGCTCGGAATCATTCGCTTGCAAAGAAGTTACACAATAGCCGTAAGGAATAGTACCTACTCGAGGTATATGGTACATGATACACGTGAGGTTTTCACGTTATTCATGCAATGCTACTACAATAGCTTCATGAACATCCCTTTTTTAGACACTTATTATTTCATTTTTTTGACATTTCGACTCTTATTCGAGTCTGGCACAATTGATATTCACCGTTATTACACAGCTATATACTACTACAATATTGACCTATAAGATATTTTCTTGCTACCGGGAAATATCTTCTTGCTTTCTTCAAATAGACACATATATCCCCTCGTTAATATCACAAAACACTGAAATATTCTCGGACACCATCAACACCCTAGACAAAATGAAACATTGACAACTGAGAATGCTAGGGTAGGCTACAGACCCCTCTCCATTCTAGAAATTTACTGGTATTGTCGGGGAGTAGCGTTCAATTAGGAGCGTTGTTTATGTTTTGTCTGAACCATCATCACATCGGAGCTTCCTACTGTAATTATATCGAAGCAGAAGTGTAAACAGTAAACCTAAGCAAACACAATAAGAAAGAAGAGTACATATGAAAGTTTAAAGACCATATACCGTGACAGAAGATTGAACCCTACACTCGGAAAGTGACGAACCGTAAAGTAAAACAGTACATTCTCGGTATTCAGGTTGTGATGAAAAATAAGGACGAAATCAAAATTGTTTATAGACCAGTAAATAAGATTTGAAGTATTGATAGATAAAAAAATATGCGTGTAAAGGTAATGAATAAAGAAAATTTAAATTATAAAATATTAAACTTAAATAATTAATTTTATTACAACAATTTAATTAATTATTTAAGTATTTATCCTGCAAAAACCTTCTTTTCCCACTACCGCTTCACACATATTTGAATATCAACTCATGCAGAGATACTGCAAAGCTGATGAAACCGGTCATGATTCTATAGGAGAAAAGAAAGTAAAGTGAAGAAGGAAGCAATATAATTAGAGGATTCCGCGACGCATTTGAAGAGTAAAAGAAGTTGTGGTTGCAGAAGCGAGCATGAGGTGGAATCATGCCAATAGAGAGAGGGGGACGACGAACGCGCCAACGCTTGCATTTAAATCGCTACTCGCACTCAATGACACTCTCTCAGCTCCCCCCCCTCCTCCTCCACCAATTTACCCCTTCCCACTCTACACTACAACCACATATTTCCTATCCGTCACATCCAGTGGTTTCCGCAGCAGGAGCTCATAAACACATATATAAATATATAGCTTGTTTATTTTTAGAAATGGAGTATTGCGTCAGTCTTGTTTCCAGAGAAAACTTTATGGAAGAAACAGAGAAACAAAGTAAGGATCAGGGTAGAAAAATATTATTTTTTTCGTCGTTGTCTTTTCACGTGTACTTTTTTTAAATTTTGATTCTTACTATTACNGGTAGAAAAATATTATTTTTTTCGTCGTTGTCTTTTCACGTGTACTTTTTTTAAATTTTGATTCTTACTATTACATTATATTACTCAGTAAGTTTTTTATGTCTGAGAATCTGAGTGGTATATTAAAATTTAACAAATAATGACTAATAAAAAATGATTTACAATTTGATATCGTCAAACCATTTAAAACGAATTTTGAACTTACGTCGATGTGCCAGTTTTTAATTTCTGTTAAGATTTTAGTGAAGTAAGTCGTGACTCAAATTGTATTAATAAATCATTAATACTGATATTACCATAAGTATATTTCGTGACTCTTTGGCGTCAAAGATAAGAATTGAGCTTTGCATGTTAAAGTATTTTTCATCAAAAATATCATTAATTCTCTTTTTCTTGTTCATGTACTCGTTGAATATCACAATCAACCATCAAAATCAACGTCAAACTTTCTAAGTCTCTAGTGTATGCCGACTAATCGCATACGAGAGGGACAGCTTGGAGAGTATGCAAGCGAGACAGAGTGTTGCTGTCACATAATTATAAAATTGGTCATGGATAAAAACGTTCTTGGCTAAAAGATGCACTTCCTATTTGATGCTTGATCATAAAGTAAATGCCTCTATTTACTTCTGAAACACTTGCACAACAAATAAGCAATTTAAAACATTAACGTCGTCTGTTTAAGTCTTAATTAAAAATATTAGACAAAGAAATAAATTTTGTCAAAAATACAATAACAAACTGCATGTGACAGATGACATTAAGGAAAATTAACTAATTTTCTTTCACGAAGAACCAAGCTGGGGACCATCCCATTTATTCCGACCGTAAGGCAGTGGCGGAGCTATCACTTGTCAATCCTTAATTGCTTGTAAATGTTTGTAAAAATGTTTCAATGGTTGTAATGTTTCGATATGATTCATATATTCTTTCACGCTTATATTTATATATTACTCCTTATAAACAACATACTTCTTCATAAGAACTTTACACTTATTCAATATTTACGGAGATGCGTGATGTTAATAAAAATTAATACAAGTTTTGAAGAAGATAGTAATCCTAAGGAAGCATTGGCACGAATCTAATTGTTTCATTTGTGCTAAAATATCATAGATTAAAATTTTTTTTTCACGATCGTTCTTCAACATATTTTTTCGTTTCTGATGTATTTTCAACGTAGTGTGTGGACAAAAATTAGAAGATATATCTGTAGTCCACAAGTGAAATAAATAATCTCTAGATGAAATAGAGGTACTATACTTCAGTTCCAATTAACAGGGATAAATTAACAGGAAATCAAATTATTAATCAAATGATTAGTATTAATATTAACTTAAGATTGTATCATTAATTGTACTCGAATTGGTTATTTAATTATTTTGTCTTTTGCTTTTGTGGCCTCCAGTAATCACAATAGGAATATTCCTATAATGTTCCACCACGTCATATAATTTCACACAATTTCGTAAATACAAAAGATGTTGAAATAACAAAATAATTCAGTCAATAGGTGAATGAAATTTGGACAATAAAGTCGGGTGAAATAATAATAAAAAATTATTATAATAATAATTTAAATTACAATAATCGCGCTGGTATTAATAAGATTCTTAAACCAATAAGTGAGGGAAAATACTTTTTCACGTATTTGTTTTCTATATCCCATAGATTTTATCATGAGAAAAATTATATAATATAATAATGATTTAAACACAAGTCATTTGTGGAAAACTATGAATGAATTTATTTATTTTTTGACCTATTTTTCTATCGCAGAGCAAACTACGGAATCTGCTCTTCTGCTTAGTCACACGATCATGGCGTAGGAATTGGGATGGATGGATATTGGGTTATTATGAGTATACTATCAGCACACAAATTCATGAAGTTTGATGAATAAATATTTTAACAGCAACACCCCATCTCCCTGGGAGACGCCCTTGTTAAACGAACTACTATTACTCTCATAATGCTTTCAGGAAAAGCGTGTGAATTCCGTACGCGAGGGAGGGGAAAAAAAGAAAAATATTTCCGGGTTCGTCTGAGCTGTTTCATACAATTTCTCAAAATTTAAAAAAATATCCATCAATTGCTAACGGAGGAAGGGAGAGGACGATGGCTCCAACAAATCATGCGACGAGGACTCGGACAGTGATAAGGACATAACACAGTATACAGCGAACTAGGACGTGTTTGAAGAATTCGATGAATACTTAATGACTATACGAAAGATACACAAGACTAGATAGTGGATGAGTCCACATCTCCCCGCGCTGGTGCTAAGCTGAATAAACGCCACAGGCTGAGCAATAACAGTTGAATGGGTCATGATAGAAAACAACGAGGACAGACACCACGACAATGATAACATAGACCTAAGGAGGAGAAGGAAAACAACTGGAGACAGGAAGACAGAGGAAAAGAAGAATCTCAATACTGGAAATGAGATATAACCAATAGAGCAAGAAAAAGAGGCGGCAATCCCAGGTAATGAC
>NNCF01125983.1:39192-79151 GCA_002313205.1 Laupala kohalensis | reverse complement strand
TATATATATATATATATATATATATATATATATATATATATATATATATATATATATATATATATATATATATATAACAATTATAATTTTCAAGTTCAGTGAATATGATAAATGTATACTAAAAAGATATTGAACTTATGATTCCGTTATGGTGGGCGTGATGATTTGTTCTCCAAATACTTGATCGTCATGGAAGGAAACTTAGAAAGTGTTTCTCCATTGATTTGTTGAGACTACTAGCGGTTCCGTCTCACGCGATCATAAACCTTTGACCTATTCTGTCCGATCGCACGGTAGATCGAAGGTTGCTTGACCCACCTCTCAAGTGAAGCTCAGGAGAAAACTTTTCACTAAGGCCGAAAATCATCGACTTTTGATCAATTTGTAAAGATATTATGGCTGTTAATATTTTTTTTATGTTGAACCTACGGATATTTTTATGAATTATCCCTTTTATTCGTATCCCAATGGGTTCCAAGTAAAATAGATTAAAAGTCAGCATCTGACACAGATACACGTCTTCCCTCTGAACCTAATTTGCTGAACGTATCTTTGCATCGATTTTTGTCGATGTCTTGTGTTCTATAGTTTCTAAACTCTTCAATTATTTTTTATTCGGAAAATCATTCTACAAGTATATCAAAGATATGCGCCAAATTACTCAAAAATTTAATATTTTAATATATATAATGGTATTTTATCATTATTAATACATAATAAATTTTAAAAAATCGTGACTCGTAATTTAAACGATATGAAATACCCAAATCTTATTCCAACAAAGGATTGTCTGTGTTTCTGAATATTTTGGAATTTTTTAAGGACGTTCGATGGTACTTGTCAACAGAAATGGCGATGATAATCTAGAAATTTTCAATCAAAATGATTTTTTGAAATTATAAAACAAAATTACAAATAAAACACATTTATCATAGTTGGAAAAAAAATTCGCCAAAAAGCTTTTATTGACTCTTGATATTACAATTTCCATTTTATCGTTAATTATTTATTTAAGAAACTCGCTTTGCTCGCTGGATCTTCTTTTCCCAGACTCCCATTTTGACACACAACGAACTCGCTAATGCGTTTCTCACTCAAGTTCCAAGTGTGGGTATATCCCTGCATCAAAAACAAAGTCTTTGTTATTCCTCATCCAATACTTTCTTAAAGGTGATTTCCTGTTTTGAACATGATACTAAAAGTGTGTCGGGTACAAGAAAGTGAACTCATTTGAGTCAAGGACTATGCAGTGAAACAATTTCTATTATAGCTTAAGAGTATTAAACATTTTTAAAATGGTACCTATAAGGGAATGACTCATTATTTTATTACATTGTACTACTGACAGTGTGGAAGTCTGGCAATAAGTATCTCGTAGCTTCTAATCGACTATTCCATTTATAATCAAAGGATGAAAACTGCAAATCTTTTTTAACACGTACCATTGTTTCATAAATATAAATTCAGTTCAATTGTAAGAATTTTCTAAAGAATACATCCACTAATTGCAAAGAAAAAAATTACATATTATTCTTTTAAAAATTGTGTGCTTTCAGCAACTTTGTAAAGTGTGTTCCCAACAATGAGAAACTTTTTTTTCGCGAAACTCAGAGAAAAATTGAGGAATTAACTTGTCTCGTTTAAATTCAAAATGTTTGCCACAGTTGAAATTTACTTTCAATAAATCCTACTTGTCTGAAAATACGTCCAATTGTAGTTCCGTATCTCTAATGTCATAATAATGTAATTTGAGAGAGTTTGGTGAACTCATTTGAACCTTGAAAGATTTTAAAATATTCGAAGAATACTCTTCATTCTTACGCCACAACTACGGTTGAAATTTTTTTTTAAATCGTCAAACCAAGTTTGATCGTACGAGTGAAGTTGGTGAGTTGGATAAATCATTCAACATAGCGTCAAACTTACTTGACAAATTCTACTACAATTAACGTTCATTATATAATCTAATTAATTGATTAATTAAAGACTTACGACCTTATGATAGACGAATACTATATATTTTGTGATATATAACAAAATATACAATATTCGTCCATCATAAAGTCGTAGGTCTTTAATTATTTACTTACTTGACAAGCTTCATGTCAAACTAGTTAGATCGCATACCGGTGCCTTAGCTCTCGTTCTCTCTTCGAATAAAAAACTTCGTTCGCTGTAGGTGTCACCGTGGATTGTCGAAGTTATGTCATAAATTACGCCTATTCTACTAAACACGACACGAAACGACGCGATGGACGTAGTCGCCGGAGCCGCCACTGCCACACCGGAGGAAATTAAACGAGCCGGGGAGCCAGCTGGCGCTCACCCACCCATTGCCTTTGTCCTCACTTTCCCTTTGCTCCCGACGACGCCCTTGTCCTAGTCAACCACAAGGTCGCTAGCTTTTGTTTTGGGCACGGGTCAATTGAATATAGATGTTGCAAGTGTTCTTTGGATTTTCAATGGAACTACAAAACGACGTTGAATTCGCACATGGAATGAGAGTGCATCTAGAGCACTTTTACAATCAGTAAAATCTTTTTTTTTTATGTCTTTTGACGAGATTTAGGTCATGAGGTCTGCCCTTCCATCTAAACTTGACTAGGGTGAGAGAATTGGGAAGGAGAGGTGTTGGATTACCGGGGAAGTTATGGTACCGAACCGACATTTGCCTGGAGTAGGTGAGGCAAATCCTTGCTGAAAACCTCGCCTACTTCGTCCGCGCAGGGTCTGAATCCGCGCTCAGCGCTATCGTGCAGGCAAAGACGCTACCACTAGACCACCGCTGAAAAATCTGATGGAAATATAGAGTGAATTTAACAAAAAAAAGACTCATTTTGATTTTGTGTATCATTCTGTGAAATACGTGTTTAGTTACTAACAAATACAAATTGATAACCACAAACAATACTGACTACTTTTAAATATTACCTGAGTACCTGAGGCATCTCTTCCGTGAATTTTATGATTTTTGTACAAAAAATCTTCTCCAATGACACCAATTATAATGGTAAGAGCTGTTCAATGTATATAGTTGATGTTTTAAATAATATTACGTGAGAGAAAAATGAAACTTTTTCTACCCAGAATCAATCGAGGTGAAATTTATCGAGGGGAATCATGGACAGTTTAGCTTGTTTCTCCGTGAGTCTGTACATCAAGTTCCTAGGTTTTCCACACAATTTTCTGAAATACTATTAATATTACACCAGATCCGGCTTCTCCGTTTTTTGGGTTCCTAACACAGAAACAGATGAAGAAATCATTTTAGTGGATAGAAAATAGGAAGGTATAAAGAAGTGGATAGAAAATAGGAAGGAATAAGTAGATATGAAGGGGATTAGTCCATTTTCTTAAATTTAGAAGACTCTATTTAACAACTTGACTGATCCCTTTCTCTTACCTGAACTACTCACGTTTTCCAGTTTAACTCACGAATTGAGAACGTTTGTTACACAAAAAATAATGTAACAGAGAATGATTCAATACAACGAATGCCGTTGTTTCTTTAGATCGTCAATAACTTCTGCCTTTTATGCCTTGACCTCTTAAGCAATGATTCGGTAAGTCTGAGTACAATGACACAGTATTTTCGGACTATACATAGCTAAACTATTGCAAATCCAAATATTGACGCTGTATTTAATACAGCATGATGAAAAGCACTGAGTTTTCGCGAAAGACCCACGAATTTCCGTTCAAGAAAGCTGGGTAAAAATTAAAAAAGCTTAAGGTATTTTCTTCCAAGTGTTTTGATCCAATTTACGGATACGGGTACTCTCACAGGACACAACGAGACAAATGTTTGGAATATCTAAAGTTAACGTCAGAGTAGATTTCCTTAACATCTTATAAAAGTTTGTGAAATAATGTATCTCACTTTAACCCAGCCTACACTTTGAGTTGAGAGGTATTGAAAAACCCCGAAGTCAATAACAATTTTTGTATTCAAGACTTTAGGTATTAAATATACAAAAAAACCTTACTTTTATATATTAGAATAATGAGTTTTAATCCAGATCATGAACATATTTAGTACATGTACATATCATGAGCATGTTCATAAATTGGTATTCCAACTATATCTTGAGGTTTTGAAAATGATTCAGTATTTATTTCGATCATACAAAAGAGAATCCATTATTTTTTATTCAGCTAATTCGGAAACGATTCAAAGAAGCTTTTCTTTTTTAATCGGGCGCAAACGGTTAAATCTCCTATAGTTTCCAAAACTAATAACCTCGCGTAGCTCACTACGCGCTTAATTAAAATCTAAAAAATACAACAAACCGTTCCGCAAAATAATAGGAATGCTAAAAAATTGAGAAAAAATTACATTTAAGTGAAAATAACATTTGACCAGTCATTTGGGTACTCCAACACTCCTAAAACAACTTCTTTCTTCATGAAAAAGTTGAATATTTAAAGATCGCCTCATTTCAAACACTGAATTCAGAATAATGTTGATATTCTTCGAAAAAAACGGTAATAAAGCTCGTGTTTATATCTGAATATTCAAAGAAGTGTAAAGAACAGAGAGGCATAAAACGTTGATTATTTAATAACAATATGCTAGTGAAGTATTTTTATTTTACACATTCGCATGCAGAGAATTGTAAAAGCAAATAAATTACTCGGCAATATTTTGACGGAATTGCACGATTTAGGAACCTCTGACACTAGGATAGTTTTTGCATTAACTTGAAAAATATCCGTTCTCCTCTCAGCCCTTTCCTACGCGTAGTGACAAATCGGGTGGGTTAGTTCTAATTACATTTCATATTTCAGTAGTTTTATCGTGTTATCAGAGTACAAGATTTCTTTAACTTGTAATTATAGTATACTTTCCTTGGTGAAGTGTACTTTTCAAAAATCAAAGGAGATTTTCGAACAAAAATTTAAAAAATCCTTTTTATGTCCTTTTTAAAAATATCATTTCAATAGAACCAATAAATTATATTGGTGATAAATATTTTAGGTTTGAACATTTAGTAGTTATTTGGAGCAGCTAATTAACGTGTTTCACAAGCACTATCACTCTGTCTCCTTTATATTATTATTATTATTATTATTATTATTATTATCTCCTGGTGGGACTGGGTACTCCAGATACACGAGTTGAGATTGTTATACTCTGGAATAAAGGTAAAGAGGTTCATTTACGTTCTATGGTAGTTTCGATAGTAACAGAGGATTCAAGGAGCCCAGAGATAAAACTTCAAGGCTTCAACCCACAGCCATGTTCGCCAACAGCTCATGTTTCCTTATGAGCCCCAAATTACTCTAACATTCATATTTCCAGCAAATTAAATCGTTGAAAAGACAAAAGACTAACGTAATTGAAAATAATAGTTGTATTAGCAACGAAACGAATTGTGAATGAAGCGAGATTGTGACAGAAAATGTGGAGTATCAGAGGTGTATTGAATCATGAACCAAATCACGGTGCCTTCAATCCTGTCATACAACATTCCATATGAAATTTGAAATCAAGTAATTCAAGCGAAAGTGTACTAAAGAGGCAGTTAATTTAAAAAATAATTAGTATGTTAGAGAGTATGGGCAATTTTCTTGCACCACTAAATCGCTCTCGCAATTATACTCGTGATTACTCTAAATTATGTAGTCATAAAAACATGAAACAATTTTGTGGGGTAAAAAATGTAAGAATTCAAAGAGGTTTATTTACATCGGTCCAACTAGTCACCTAAATCATGTTTAAATACAAAAAGAGTGACGTTGACGCGGTAACGATTCCCTTTAAATGTAAAACGCAGTACATGTGAATACATTTTGTTTGATGAAACAACTGCGAAGTGAAATACAAAATATTCATGAACAACAACAAAATTTGGACGTTTATGAAACGATATTTCGCATTGTATTTGGTAGTTACGTTCCGCAGGAAATTAAGACCATGATTTGTGAAGTCATTTCCCTTCGTGAAATAACCCTTTAATAGCAGCATTTTCTCATTGTTTTCGTTACGATAGCCATTCATATGGCGATGAAATGTTGAGTCGTTATGAGACGCTGCTGCATTGCGCTGTTGGAGGATAGCTGCTCCGCGACCTACACCCTTCCTGTAAAGAGAACAGGTAGGGATGTTACGCATTATCTACAGCGCAAATATGGAAAGTCGTTAGAACCTTTTTTTTTTATTCTTCTACATCACCTCGTATTGTAAAAATGAGAATCGAATAACCATTAGCGCGAGACTGTTGGAAAATTCATGCCTCCGAACTCGTGTAAGAACTCGAACCGTAAAATCAATACAGAATTGAACCAAATGTGAAGACGCTTCACGTATATTGAAAGAGAAAAACAACTATGGAGCAAAAATAAGAATTCGTAGTTTCTATGTCCAAGCAAAAATAGTATATAATTTTCTATGTCCAAGCACAACTCAGAATATGTCATTAGTAGATCATTTATTCAAAAGAAGAATGTCTCTGAAGGGAAAATGTCCCGTATACTTGAATTAACAAGGAAAAATACCAGTAAATTATCTAGTAAAAAACGGAAAAATAAAATATGATTTTACATTGCTGTTTTCTTACGTTTCTCGATTACTTGTGCTTTCAACAGAAACATAGACGTACATAAAATTCATTACGGCATAATTTGTAGCTATTCAATGTTATTAGAAAACCTGAGAGTTAGCTGTTGACTGAGCTGTAAATAAAATATAGGGAAAACGTGACAATAGAATATAATATTTACCATATAATTGATATTCTTAGAAGTTTCTGAAGTCGACTTGTAATTTCTCAAAGAACCTTTCGCATACTTCTGTAAGTAGTTGGGCCAGATTGTACCCGTACGGTATAATATACTTACATCCATTACATTCGATTATAATTTCTCTAACTACGGCCAACGTTGTCCTAACAACCTTCTCAATTATTTTGATAATTTGACGTTTCCATGCCACGCAAATAGACATTTTAGAACAGTTATGTTTTTGAAATTGAAAAGTGGTCCAGTCTTCTCCAGAACCTGACCTACAATACATATTAATAAGAGATACAATTTAAGATCAATGACGCATCATAATCATATTTGGCTATCACTGGTACTTAATATCACTTTTAACGGAATAATAAGTAGCACAGCGTTCAATATGTATATTTTTTCAGAATTCACTAAATCGATCCTGTCATGGTTTCAATAAAGGCGTTCAAATGTTATACATGGTGAGCTATAAGTGATCGTAAGACTTAACAGAGTCAACATGGACGTTAAGTAAACAAAATTTTCAAATTTTCACGAATTTATGCCTTAAATTCAGAATTTGCTCTAAACAAAATATGCAATTATCTTCTTTATCATCCGATTTGCTTCCTTTGAAAGGTTAAAGGTCATAAGATTGCAACTCTAAATAAAACAATAAAAATGGTATAAATTTTCCTGTCTGAAATGGTAGATGAGTATGCGGGTAGATTTCATCACTTAACTTTTCATATATAAGTAACGAAACAATAAAAGAATATCATACTTACATAGAAACAATGTAATATGAACAAATTTCTCAGTACATCTCTACACACCACATATAAGAAAAAATGCTTATGATGCAATACGCAAATATTAGCTCAAAAAGCTCTCTGAAATTAGTATGAAAAAGCATTCCACATATTAGTAATAGAAAGAACTTTGTATGGCTGTTAAGAACAAGAATTTCTATGATAGTTTTTATAAACTAAATTCATTCATAAATTTGACTATGCCGTGTCACTTTCGATAAAAATGAACTATATAACAAAGAATTGCTGTTTAAATTTAGAAACTCCGATAAATTAGAGTATATTTTTGAAACGTTCATTGTATACGAAATGATTTTGAATAAATAGTATTATCAAAATGTGTAGACGAAGTCCAAAATTCAAATCCATGAATCGCTGTAATTTCGGAACAAGTCGACTGTAAAATTCATGTCGGATTGTTTAAGTCAAACAGAGCGCAAACACAAAGAATAATGAAAGCCTGATTAAAGAGGAAAGCTACACGACTGCAGCTCATCGTCAAACACCTGTTCTCCCTTCCACGATAAATGATTCAGATAAACTTTATGACATGTATTCACCACTTCATAACCCTGTTTCCTCATTCTGCACTTTTTCTGTTTTCCCGCCAACCTACCTTTCCCACCTATTCATTTTTCACGAAAGATATTTAAGGAAGTATGAGCGACAGGTTTAGAATGTCTTGAATATTTTTACTGGAAAAAAACTATCTATCAACTCATCAAATAAAATTTGGATCTTGTTGCGCTAATATTTGGATAAAACCATCATGAAGTTGCACAGGCTCTTATGTATAAAGCNATAAAATTTGGATCTTGTTGCGCTAATATTTGGATAAAACCATCATTAAGTTGCACAGGCTCTTATGTATAAAGCCTTAAGTAGGTCGATTTTTTAAAAAAAGTCAAGTAATTCCTAATAGAATCGACATAGAAAACTATCACAAGTGTCAGAAGTTTAATACAGAAAAGAACAGTACGAAATTTGTCTCGTTTTTCCGGCGATTAAGAAAGTTATTCAAAGAAAACTGTCGCAAAACTAGAAATCTCTTGTCAAACTAGTGTCCAGTCTTCAAGTACATTGTTTCAGTTTAAACGTATAATTAATCATTTTTATTACAATATTTTTGGACATTATCCATCGTCTTTACCTGTTTATATCTTCACAACAGGTGTACTTTCTTTTGCAATCGAAAGTACACCTGTTGTAGTAATATAAACAGGTAAAGACGATGGATAATGTCCAAAGATATTGTAATAAAAATGATAATATAACATCGTCAAGAATTTCATAGAGAGAAGAACGTATAATTAATGATTCGCAGTGTTTAATACACCATAATACATGAATTTCTGATTTAATTGTTTTTAAGATAAACGGAAAAGATAAATTCATACATGGTTACGTGCTTGACTAGCGCCTTGCACGCTCATACTTATCTTCAGGTATTATATTAGCGTTTACTGAAGTCAAGTTGCCAACTATTCACAAAACTTGGAAATATTCAAGTACTTCTAATTAATGAATAATTCATTCTACTGATTTTTACTATTGGACAAGGACAATTATTTTGTGATTTTAAAACTCTATAATAAATTTAGATTGTCGTTTGTCTCTTTCTTTGACAAGGGTCACATTGTCTTCAGTCACGGGATGCGACTGCCATTTCCGCTATAACAGTATTGTCCACAGTTTTTAGTGAATTATTCTTGTAAATGCCACGTAAGGTATGAAAATCTTTAACTTCATAGCGTTCCTATCCATTAGCTATGTGTTAGTAGTTTTCTTCGCAATGTTACGGCGCAATTTTTGTCAGGATAACAAAAGAACATTAGACAGCGAAAGCTCGTAGTAATTTAAAGTCAAATAATTCAAAATTTTGCACCGTAAGGGTATGAACATTCATCACCACTGAATAGGGAATGGCTCATATTATCGCATGTGAAACATTATTGGGGGTACTTTAACCCAGTCGCTCTGACGATATAGTACCTTAACCTGCGCTTCTCTTGAAGCGGGCTCATTTTACTACTTGTATTCGGATGACGGGTGTGTTCAGTCTCCAGGGATAAAATGTTAGTTTTTTAGGCATTATCATAGGACTTTTCTTTTCATTTTATACATTACTTTATTTTACAATTTATTTTAAAAGTTTTTAATAAATATATTGTTGAATATCATATATCTTCCACTTGCACATATTTTGTTTTTATTAGATTTATTGAAAGTATAATTTAGCTTTATCACCAAATTTATTTTACTTCTGAATGTCGAAATAGTTCGATTCGTTGTGTCATCACTTTCAATTTATTTATCACTAAAACTCTACAATTAAATAAGTTACTGTGATATTTACCTACAAGTCATTGATAAAAGATATTTTGAATGCGGATAAAAAGATATACATGTGTTTAAATTTTCAGGGAAACGGCACATTTACATTTGAAAATATTGCTTTCTTTTTTATCACTAATACCAACACAATGTCGACACTTTATTATTATAGTTTGTGTTCATGTAAAACGGAAAGTAGTAACATAAAAGTAGTAAGTACTCGAGTACTTGATCGTTCGGAACTACGAAAGTAAAGCACTCTCTTTTATGTCTTTTTCCAGATGCCCCTCACGGAAAAGTCGCCCAGTTTCTTATCAGTGCTGGAAGTGGACGACCCGAAGCTATGTGTGCTGGTGCACCTCATGTCACCGTTGGAGCCCATCGAACCCATAATGGAGTCTCCGCTGGCGAAACCTTTGCAACAGCAGAAGACGGCAGCCAGCGATCTGTTGTCGGAGATCGGATCGGCACACACAGCCATCGAGGGCATGTTGCTCTCGAACATGGAGCAGAATAGTAGGTGTTTCTCAGAAGGTTACTTTTAAAGAGGGTGTTCACATAGTACCAATAGGTAGCCAATTGGGTATCAACAAGTATGTGGAAAAACCTAACGCCAACGTTTAAACACAAGCAAAGCCACAAACTACGAGTTTCTTTTAAAATATAGAGAATGTATTACAGGTTTACATCTTTGTGTTTTATTCGATTCAATAAAAAATCGCAGATCTGCTGGATATCACGAGGTATAAAATATTTAACAAGAAGGTAACAAGTACGTTCTTGCAATTTTGTGGGTCACCACTTGTTGCAATAGAAAAAGATTACCTACGTCTCTCTTTCAGTAATATCGGGCCTTTACATTCTGCATCCGTCTCCTGGTGAATTTTTAATACAGTCATCTTTCATTACGGAACTCCTAAAGACAAAGAGACAAGCTTAATAGGCTTTTCTTTCCTGACTTAATATTTCTTACCACAATCCCTTTGGTATGGGAACATTTACTGTAATTGTACAATTTATAGATATCAGAGTTAGAGCTCAAATAAAAAGTTATCCAGAACACCTACATGAAAGCTAGATATATCATAATTTAGAATATTCTATTCTGAGTCGATTGATGTAAAGCAAATTTTTTTATAAAGATTGGAATTTTTATTGTAGAAAAACGTTTTTGGACGTATCTCGACGCATCTCTCTCGTTGAAGACCCACACTACAAGAAGTATCCCGTTGCATGAAACTGAATTTTTAACATTTTCTTAATATAGTGATTATACGCATTGGACACTTGAGTTTTGTGACGTTAAATAAAAATCCATATAAAATCATTTCCCGTTTGTAAACTCTAATTTGTATTTATTTGTTATTTTATTTGTTGTATTTATTATTTGTTGTATTTATTTTATTTAGAAACATATTCTAGCTACTACAATAATTAGTTTTGACTTGGCAACTCCAATTCTAGATCTCACTGCTTTTTACGGTTAACCTGTTTGCTACTCAGATTTGACCTTTCTTACAGGTAAATTTTGGTAGGATTTCGTAAGAGCGAGCAGCGAACGACATTTCTATTAAACTTAACTAACTCGCATAATAACTATTCAACACGTCACCGGTAACGAGTTTCTTCTTTCCGTATGTAAACACCCTTTACAGACTGTTAAAAAGCTTGTTCTGATTCATCGTCAAACGTAAACAAACACTGCAGATTCCATAAGCACACCGTCGAAGTCAGTCCCTACGGTTTATTCCAAAAACAGCAAAATTAGTAGTCTGCTTCTCTGACAATAAATTATGTATCAATATGTTAAGGATAGCGATGTAGAACAATTATCAGCTGCATTTTGGTCAAAGATAGAATCTACAGACGTCATTCTGCTTTCAACATAGGCAAGCTGGCGTCTCTCCCAAGCAGCGAGACCTAGATACTTGGGTATGCTCGAAGAAGTTCTAAAATAATTCAAAAACAAAGAAAATCAGAGAGTATTTTAGAGTCCGATACAAAAATACTTCCATCGTAAATAGAACTTTTTTCACTACACTATAAAGAAGATCAAGAGATAGAATGATGAATAAGAATACCGCCCATTCAACCAAGGCAATAATTAACTTTAAATAAGTTTACTAAAATGATGAAAACTGGTAAACCAATGTTATCCCACTATCATTCACGGTGGTGTCAAAAACGTCTCATGGATCCTAGGACTATAAAAGTTTTAATATAAACCTATTAGACAAAAATCGAATCATTAGAAAGAAAAAATAATTTTTCAGCGAATGACTTCATGATTGTCAGATATAATACCAATAGTAAGAGCATCTTTCTTAGTTTTAGTACTTACTTCAAATGGAACTAACACTCAACCTGCCTGAATTAAATGAAAAACACAATTACAAGAAAGCTTAACGAAAAAATGAAATAAAAACACATAATGTAAAAAATTCCTATACATATATAAGAATTTTTCTTATCTTATCAAAAACAATTTATTTCAGTGTTTGGACGGATAGTGAAGACAATATTTTTGTAAAAGACGTGTGTGTAAAAAATTTATATATATAAATTTATATTATCTTCACTATCCGTCCAAACACTGAAATAAATTGTTTTTGATAAGAATTATTAATTAAAATTAACTTATTGATTAGAATTAAATTAAGCATTCCAGCGAAATGATTTTAAATAGACATATGAGACAATCTTCCATTTGTTAGAATTTTTACAATACTTAAAGAAACCCTTGCATCCAGTTGGGTGAAATATTTAAGATATTCATTTTAGGTTCTCCACAATATTAATGATACAATATTTAAAACAAAGAGAAGGCGTGCATCAGAAAAAATTCCAAAAAAGTACAACGAAATAGTCCAACCCCTCTGACACTATCACTTCCACCTATAAGCGAACAGTCAGCAATAAAATCTGTTCTTTGTATTTCACGAATTACGTTCCGATGGCGTGCGTATATTCCATTCAACTTTATTTAAAATATCCAATTTTATTTAAAATTTACAATAGGTAGCTTTTAACCGCGAATATGAAGAGATTCGATTTAATAATATCTTTTAAGTATTTGAGGAGGGAATTTCATAGGACGATTCCCGAATGATATGACCCGTTTTGGCAAAGAGTGGTTGACACCCGAGGACGATGAATATTATACCTATTGCATTAGACCCGGCAATGTGGAATCGACCCAAAGATAAAGTAATTGGCTCGATTGAAGCAATAAAGCACATGTAGATATTACAATTTTACAGGTTAAATATCAAATCTAGCGAAAAAAGTGTAGGATTTACGAATTTTGTATCTTTTTATACAAATAACTTTTATATAAATAGTTTTTCGTTAAAATCAATTTTTATCAAAATGTTTTAAATCCATTTTACGATAAAAACTAATTATAACATTTTTCAACTACTTTATGAAACTGATAATGCAATTATTATTTTTATGGGTTACCTTAGATTTTAAAAAAAATAAATGAATTGTAAATAAATAACGAACACACTGCATTTTTTGATGCAGAGTAGTTTTGAAGTCTTGTAACCAGTTATACAGCGAGAGAAAACAAAAGAAACGCAAGACGCGTTTCTCCCATCACTTTTACTATTTTAAACTCTGCTCACTTCAACAACTTGCTGTAACAATTTCGCTGTAATTATCTACAAAATCATTGCCAAGAACAAAAAATACAACTTATTTACCGAAAACAGTTAACTAATGTTTTATTTGTAATGAACAAAAGACTAATTTTTTTAAATTATTAACTCGACTCCTATTAGTTGTAGGATAATTTTTATTTTTCTGTATTTGTGTAATATACCAGTCTTTAAGCAGTCAATTTATTCCAGATTAAGTTGTTTAATACCAAAAAATACCCCGTTTTTACATTAAAAAATAGGAATATTATCAACCGAACATCTGCAAGTTAAAAGGGGACAAACAATAGGGTCTTCAAATTATTTCCACCTTGGTTTAGGACATTACAACCATTTTTTATGTAATGCGACAATAGTTAACAAAAAATGTCGGGGAACATAATAAAACGTCTCAAATAAATTAAATATCTCAGCAACTAATTAACGTACAGCGCACATTGTTATATCGTTGCTTTTGTTGTATATTGCAAGAACATTTAAAACCATTAAAATAAACAAGAATTGCTCTTTGCAATAATTATTGAAAAAAAACAATTTTTCTGATTTTTTTTTCAATAACTAATGGACGGATTTTAACTACGCCCTACAACTCACCCATTTAACATTTTTCGAGTCGTTAGACCATATAAAAATATGAAAAATCGTAAATTTCGCACTTTGAGAACGTTTTGCAAAAATTTAACTATCTTTACGATCCTTTAAAAACGTGAAGGGTCTTAAGGCGTAGTTTTACCGTGTAATACGGAAATCTAACTTCTTAAAAAATCGCCTTTTTCCCCCCGTTGCCTGGCCTATATTGTGTTCATGAACAAGACAGTTTCGTATGTAACAAGAATAGCAATTTAGTAATTCGATCGTAACAAACATTACCACTTCATAAATATAAATTCAGAGAGTGTTAAAATATTTAATTACATAATCAAAGGAAAATGCTAGTAAAAATTGTGTATTTCTGTTTTAGGAATACGAGTTAAACAAGCGTTTTCTCATATTCCTTATTGTATTAAAATAGTTTTTCTCAATAATTATTTCAATGAGCATTTCTTGTTTATTTTAATGGTTTTAAATGTCCTTGCAAGAAATAACGCAGAATTAACCCGAATTGTCGTGTCTTTGATCAAATTTAGGTTCCAAAATTGGTAAATCGGCTGTATATAAACATATATTATACAGAAAATATCTGTTTTGAGCTAAGTATTGATTTATTTCATGGTCTCCAACACACTGTTCCAACTATAACCACAGTAACTGTATAAAAAATATTCGCGAGAAAAACGCGCCGAAAGTTTTTCAACAAGTTTAGAGGATTCAAAGTGTTACAATTTCATTTACCTTCACAGTGTCTAGGATTGTAATCATCCTTCATTCTGTCTAGGATTGTAATAAATATTTGGCTTGTTATACTATATTTAAGTACAGTAATGGCTAATGGACCTATATGACCAGAAAGCAGCCTAAAAAGAAATCACTTACTGTAGTTATGCTTATACTAATTTGTTGAATATGACATATTTTTAACTTTGTGTCAGTTATCACATTTCGCCGATTCTGTAGTCTACATGGTAAAAACGAGTTTTTTTAAATAAATAGAGTTATGGTGATTATCGTTGGTACGGCAGAATAGTACGGTAGAATAATACGTAAAATATTAAAGGAAATGAAGAAAAATATCTCAAATCTTTTTATCACACGATGGAAATGTTTTCGACGAAACTTTATTGGTCAAAATAAACAATTCTAATCATTTACATCCAGAAATTTCGAATATCAAAGGAAGATGAACGTCAAAGTCAAATAAAATTGTTATACGTTGCGTCTTCTGTGTGTTCGCTGACTTACAGTATTCTGTAAGCGATTAAAGTCGAGGAATACACAAGTTTATTTTAAAATAATTTATAAATCAAACCGTTATGACATTAAGATCACACGAAACTTTTGAATCTCTAGTGACTCAATTATTTTCCAAACTATACAAAATTAATCATTTTAAAATAATGAAGCAACACTTTTTTTTTCAGCCCAGTTCCCTTTCATTTCGTACTACGTGATCAACAAGAGCAACACAGATCCTGTGGACTTCTTCAAGAACCTGCGCGCCGCCTCGTTGAAGAAGTTCGACCCCCGCAGTACGCGATACACCGCGGCGCACACTCTCGATCTCTTCAACGAAGTGGCGAGCATCGCGAGACCCCCACTCGAACCGCGGAGCAAGCGTCCCCGCTCCGCCACCACAGGATACATCATCAGCTTCTACAAGGTAATAGATGGAGAATAATCTCCTCTCAACTTCACCGAACAGTCAGAAATCCTTACTAATATGTACAGAGTAATTCTAAAATAAATTAGACGTCAACTCTTGGCAAACCGATAAATGCACTTTCACATTTTTACATAGTCCCAAAATATATGTCAGAAATTTAAAACTTAGAGTTGTTTAAACCTCTGTTGTTTTGTGTACACGCGTTGGATTTGTTTAAAACGTTAAATGTTTGTTCATGGACCTCACTCCTTTGTGTGTCGCAAATTTCTCCATTTCCGTAGAATCACCCATTCGACTAACAAGCAGAAGCGGATCTAGGCGGTAGTCAAGGGGGGTGGGGGTCTAACCGGGGATCATTTCTTTTTATAACTAATGGTTTTAAAACACAAATTTTATAAATATTATCTTTAAATAAGATACATCAACTCATCAAATAGCAATTAACAATATTCAACAATTAATTAACAAAATTCAATTAATTAATTTATTGATTGATAACAATAGTAACTAAATGTATTAATTGTTTAAAGTATGCCTTTATTTGTTGACAGTTCAGGTCCGATGGTGGGGGGGGGGCTATAAACTCCTTAGCCTCTTCCCCCCTCCAAAGATCCGTCACTGCTAACAAGGGAACTTCCAACAAGAGCAGGTTGAAAGTGGTCCTGATTTTTTAATTCTAAAACATATTGACTATTAGGATGTCCTGTCAAAATATTAGCGACTATAGCACCTTCGAAGACACTGAAAAAAATCGAGAAGTTTGCCAATTTTTGGCGTTCTCCTTTCCGCAATCATAAGGAAAGGCAACCTATTTCACTACAGGTCGAAACTGTTGCTGTAGTAAAAGGTCACCGACTACCGTCAAGTTTCGCATTGCGTGCTGTGAAATCCGGGGACTCCAACGATTATGAACGAGATCGAATGTCTCCTTTCTGTCTCGAATTAAATTTATACTTTTTCTAATATTTGTATTTACGAATTTTATGGGTGCTAAAGAATATATTGCTTGATTTTTTGCAATGCACGTATGAAGTAATCTTGGAAAATCTTTAATTTGATGAAATAGTTAAATGTAAGAATATGTTGTTTCTAATGTATTTTGTGCGGCTGGGGAGTGAACATTATATAAGCTATACACAGATATGAATGAGGATTCAGGAAGTATTATTTGAGCCAAATCACAAATTTCATGCAAACAATGACGAGCAGAGCATTGACAAACAACGAAAAAGTTCATTCCAAACGTGACCTTGGCTGGAACCCGCAAANGAGCATTGACAAACAACGAAAAAGTTCATTCCAAACGTGACCTTGGCTGGAACCCACAAATGGTTCACACCAGGAGTGAGAGCATCACAGGTTGCGGCCTTAACAAGGCAGAGAGTTATGCGAGAACTGCTGATAATATCTACACATCTAACATCACAACAGACGAACTGCGAAGAACCCCTTCTGTCCATGTGACAACAAGTCAGAAACAATCTTGCACATGCCACAAGATTGCTCCTATACTCGGTAGAAAGAACTGAATACGCAGTAATCTCAAAGAAGAACCTAAGGACAGAAGACTTACAGAACATCTTCACAAGCAAAGAAGATATGCTCGAATTCCAAGATTTCCTCAAAGTCATTGAAGAAATAAGAAGCTCACTAGAAGAATGAAGACAGAAGAAGAGGCCGGAGAGAACGAGAAGAGAAGAAAGAAACTGGACGGAGAAGATAGAAAAGACGAATGAAAATATGCACATAGTTAATTTAGTATAGATAGGAAGTTCAATTAATCAATTAAATAAACTAGATTCATCATGGAAATGGGAGTATAAAAACAAATAAAAATACGAAAAGCGTCAGAGCCAGAAAACAAAATAAAAATAGAAAATAATAACACATAATGACAAATAAAATTAAGAAAATACAAAAAACAACTTAATGGTGGTGGTATTAACTCCCACGGTTTGATAGATAGAAATACACTAAATAGCTTATTATAAGAAACTCACTAGACCAGCACACTTAAAAAAATCACACACAAATTAACACATACAAGGAGAAGATCAGGAGAAGATCTCGATGAACATAGAACAGAACAAATGGAGAACACACATACGTCTTGTAAATAGCAACTGCTAACAGACAAGACAGTCACAGACAAATAAAACACATGAAAAAAAAACAATGACGCGAGTATTGAGCCAGTTAGAAATAATGTACTCTTCACAGATTGATACGAGTATACCATCTTTTGTAAAGCAAATTTTTCGTTAAGCATATAGCAAAACTTAACCCTGTAAGTGGAATAAAGAAATATTTTTTCAATTGTATATTCGTTTTCTGGACCCCGTAAACAGTTCTACCGAAAAGGAATGGGATTGATAAAAATGAAAAGTTTGAAAATGTACGTAGCATAATTTCGTTGCGAGTTGAGTTCTATAAAACAAATGTTCGTGTTTTATAGAACTCAAATAACATTTTGAGGTATATAAAACACGTTTCACAAGTTCAATCCAAATATTTACCGCCCATCATCAAATGTCATATTTAAGAAGATACTTATAACAAATCGGTAATAACAAATATACTTATAACAAATCAGTAATAAAATAATATTAGTGTTCTATATCTTCCGCTGAAAGTTTCATGAACCCGAAAATTTGGTAGTGGTCATCTTAGGAAGGAATCCATCAAATATATGGTGAACTGTAACGGCCAGTACTGTAAATCCAAAATATTACGCCATACGTTAACTTACGTAATCAAATCTATCTATACACACATAAAATTTATCACCAACTGTCACCTGTTGGCTCTGCTCGTATGAATTTTGGAGTTTTAGTTCAAATTACAGTTCTTAAATCTTCATTGCTATCCTCTGGAAACATATTACGTACATTTCAATATTTGACGATGCATAATCTTTACCATCCACATCATTCTCTACATCTTGTTTTCCTTTACCGAACCCAAAGAGATACTTCTTCAGCTTTCTTTCCCTGCTTATGTTTCCAAGCACACTCCCTTCGCATTGACACACCTTGGCAGCGGTTGAATGAAATATGCAAGTCAATCTTGTTGTTATGGTATTCTCCTAGCTACCACGGAAGTAGGTTCTCAAAATACGCTGGATGTCAGTAGCAGGACGTTTTCTTCTCATTCTCTCCTCTCTCTCTCTCTCTCAACAAACTCAACAGTAATTGAGCGGGTTGCCTAAATGAGCTTAACATTTTAGTTAGTAACGTTATATGGTCTGTAAATCAATTTTTGGTCTTAAATATTTCTGGAACACTCGGAACTCGCCAATGTTACTGTCTTAATTCTACTCTAATTCAGTCCCTTGTCAGTAGTAGATTATTCGTTTCCACTGGAAAGCAATTTCTATTTCACATTACTCTTATCACATAATTTCTATTACACACTATTCACGTTTGTCAATTTTTATTACACTTTTACAGTGTTATACATCGGATTTGTAGGAGTTGTAGAAATAACGAAAAAACTTTAATGTGGTCTTGGAAAGATATGGGAAGGACAAGGGTGTTGACATCGACAACTTTCCGTTTAGATTGAAGATTGTATACATGAAAAATGTTGAAAACTCAGAATTACCCAACTTTTTTGCATGAAGCATGCCCCGACTACTGCGAGTTGGAATGTAAAAATGTATGGCGCTGGGTTCAATCGTTCTGACATGATGCAGTTTTGTGTCGCGTTACGCTATTAATATCTTCTTAGGAATCTGAAGTGAAGAGAGATGGAAGCATTGGTCTTTGAAAGCGACATTTCTGAAGGAAAACATGAGGAAGGAGTGGAAGAGAAATTATAAAGCGAAAAGGCGTATACCAAAACAAAATAAAGGAAAGAAAGGCGTGAATCTATATTTGCCTACAATCGGGTGTAAAAGGCTTCGTACAGTTTGGAACGTCCTGATTTTTACAGCCTCACACTGGTTGTGGCCTGGTCCTCGTAATTTTATTTTTCTTATTTCGTGCAGCAATAAAACAATAAATCACGAAAAGGCATCAAAGCATTAATGTCAAAAGTATGAAAATACAGCAGAAATATTTTAAAACATTCGATCACAAGTGATTCAAAAGGTCTTGCAACCAGCCGTTTGCACGAAAGACTTTGAATTAAAGACACTGCGGAGCAAAGCCTACGTTCTGTCAAAGGCTATGTAAACATTAAAAGGAAGGGAATATATGACGCTGATTTTTAAACATGCGTGTAAGACTAAAAATGTAGTCGCGCGCAGATTGCAACCAGAGTTCCGGGACAGAGTATCACCACTGAGACTTCAGATGCATTTACAACTCACAAAAAAGTCTACGTAAGCGTGTTTTTGAACACTTTAAAATACTTCCAATTCTACAGTTTTCTTCACTTTAGGATCACTTTAAAATACAGATGGACGTACAATTAAGAAAAACGTTCCGAAATTCTGGTTGAAGGTAGTAAACAAAATGAATTAAAGTTCGGTGCAGATGAAAAAGTACGGTGGCTCATTTTAAGGGGGATGCCTGTGGGATGGAGTAGCGGGCCCATTTATCGGAATGGCGATATTGACGGTCTGTGCCGGATGATGGAAACAAGAGGGGTGTCCACAGTTGGTAACATAAAGTCATGGTTCACGAATAGGTTATCTGCTGCGGGAAGAAAAGAAAGGATGGGTAGGTGAGTAGATGACAAAAGCGCACCAGAGAATAATTTTTTGAATAAATAATAAACATGCTGCCAGAAAAGCAGTTACAAACTGCGTATGACCACGTGGAGGACAATAAACTAATTTAATTCATGAAAGTGTTGGGTAGTGGTTGGGTAGTAAAATACCAAAGAAAAAGATATCAGGATGTAGAGTTAGCAAAGAACACACTATACGTTAGCAGAGTGCAATGATTAGTTTGGATCGATATGTACTATAACTCCTCGAAATATATACTAGTCTCCAATTATTCAACTCTAGAGCAAAATTCTCAAAATATGCACTTACGTTCAATACATTGGGTCAAATACGCTCGTACTAACCGACTGACCATCGATCAAACAACAGACTAACTTACTGTTTTGTGTTCGAGAACGACAATGTAAATATTTAATTTGATTATATAATTATATCTATTAATGCAGATAGTTTACAGTGACAGTAGAGTTTTTCAAACCATTTTGCTGCGTATTGGGGTGGGTGTGTATATAAGAGTATACTGATGATAGGTGCTTACGTTTTACAAGATACCTACAGTCCAAATTTCATGTTTCTAGCTTGAATAGTTTAGGTTGTGCGTTGCCTGTTGATGTATCAGTTAGTGAGTTATCAGTCAGTAATCTTCATTCTAAAAATATCAACATTAACATGTTTTTTTTTATATTAACATTTTCCCTAGGTGTATCAAAATTTTTCTGCTATTCAATAATACTATTTTCAACCTAGAAAACGGTCATTCAACGTCATGAGATGAGATCGGTACAAATTTGAGATCAGCGACATCAGCTGACTTAAGATTCGAATGAAAATAGATAACAGCGATGTTCCGAATCGTAAGACAGTCGGAATTTCAGCAAATATGATAATATAAGCTCAAAGCTAAAAATATACATTCATAGGTATATATGCCCCAAATATGCCAATACATGTTATTTTAAATTTGGATTTCAGTAGACCTAGTACCTTCCATACACTATAATTAACCAAGTTAGAACACTAAATATAAGGGAAAAAAGAAAAAATTCGAATTCTAATACTGATAGACGAAAAATTTGAAGACTTGATCAACTTTACCTCAAGATGACATCAATAAATTAATTTATTTCCAAAATCAGTTACAAACCATCCTCGACCACTATTTAAGAATTAACTATTTAACTCTTCGGAAGGAAGCAAGACTCTCCCATCAATTCTGATCGGAGGACACAAGGCAATGGTTGCCACATTTCTGAACCTTCCTATTGCATCATTTACAATAATATTGACAAAAATACAAAATTATTGAATTACTATTTATTACAGCTGTATTCTTAACTGTACTAAATATTGACACTTAAGTGCAATATCTCTGCAACCATATCCCACGATCCAGACTCACGTTTTTCTCCGATCCTCCTTGAGCAATGATCGCAAAGGTTGGTCCTTTACTAACTTCCGGAAAGTTGATCAGTTTATTGTCCTCTACGAGATCATACATAGCTTTTACTGTTTTTTTTTGACAAATAAATGAACATTTAGAGACCTGAAAGAAAAAAATTGTTTTGTTACATCTTCTAATAATAATATTAAATTTATTGTCAAAAAACAGGACAAACTGCGTATGACCACGTGGAGGACAATAAACTAATTTACTCTCCGGAAGCAAGCAAGGGACCATCCCATCAATTCCGATCAAGGGCCCTAAGGCAGAGGCGGATTCAAAAAAATTCAGCAAAGTTCCTAGATAAGATAAAAAGTTAGCTGCGAGTTATAATACTAATAGAATGTCAATATGTTTGTATTTTACGCAAAAAATTACATGTACAAGTTATTATCGAACTATAGATTATTCTGAGTATAGTATTTAAAAATCATAAGAGTTGAAAAAAACCCACTAAATTCACGATTTATTGTTACAATAAACATGCCCCTAGACATAGCCTAGAGAACATGTATAATGAATCCGCCTCTACCAGAAGGAAAAACGGAGAAAAACCCGGGCCAGGATGAAAAACCCGGGCCAGGATGAATCTTCAATCAAGGAATTCAATTGTAAATACAGAATTGACTCCACAATTGAATATTTGCAGTAAACATGTCCGATGTACCGGACATGTCGATAAATCCGGAGTACATGATCGATTAAGAAAGTCAACAGTAAGAACAATGCAACTACATTAGGGATCTTTTTTATTCATTGTTATAATTTTATTAATTCCTACTTTTAACAAAATCATTATTGAAAGATATGATTAATTCATGGAACAAACTGACATGATAAATATTGATGTGTCTGGTACAACGTAACACTAGATAATGTAAAAGCATTCCCATTCGAATCCGTGAGGGAGCAATTTATCACCACTCTAACCACAATCGATTCCGCAGGCTGCCCACTCTGACCCGTTGTAACCCCGCCCTTTCGTGGGCGATCCGAATATCCGCGGAAGTCCTCTTCTTCTTTCCCTGCTCTCAAAAGAAAATTTTCTCACTAGATGTCAGATCAATGTGATTGGGGGGTTGGTGGGGTTAAGGCCAGCTTCGCGAAGCATATCATAAAAAGTTATCTAAAATTAAACATACAAGACAAAGATGTGCAATGAAATCTTGTAGTGAGCGTGCCTTAAAGTTAACGCGGTAGATATATCTGGAGAATTCAAATAACATTTCCTTCCGTCAAAAATGTTTCTTTAAAAATAGGTTGCTAATGGATCAACTAGTAACTCTTTAGAAAATTACACACAATAGTCTGAACTTCTTAAAGAAACGGAAATAATTCTCTAGATATTATTGGACAATACAGTATTTCATCTTGTTTTTCTCCTTTAATGGGGAAACATTAAAATTTTTTACCCGAATGTTCTAGATTTGGCGAAATCAACTTAAATGTAACTAATTCATAGTTCCCAAAACTGTGATAGATTCCCATGGATTAAAATTAAGAATACTATATCTTTATCGGCACTTGGATCATTCTCATGGTAAGCAAATATCGCCCATCCTACCAGAGATAGTTTTCCGTTACAGATTTGAAAGAAATAATTTAAAAGTCGATCTTACTAGGGTTTTCTTTCCCTGTTGATTGCCCCGGGAAAGTTCCCTAGGAAACGGCATTGAGGCACTTTGAAACTGACCGAATTACCAGTTAGGGTGCCTTAAAGAAGTACGTAACTATTTATCACAGAAATGAGACAGTGTGAGATCACTTTTCCATCCCTAAAACTGTAAATTTTGTACCAGAATCAATCGAAATAGTCTTTTTTTAGTTATACATTTCTCTTTCCCTTAATAGAATTAAAAGTATTCGTAATTCATCCATGTGACCGAAGGAATCTGCACTTCGATTCGTGCGTTTACACGTCTTGTTCCCTTAATAATCATTGACGGCAATTAGGGCGGGGGCGGGTTAGCCGCTCCCCCACCCCTCCAATTCCACACACAGTTTTTAGGAAACATTTTAACTGTCTAAAACTGGTAATTATTTTTAAAAAAATACACCATCCTTGATGTGGGAATCACCAAATGGCTTTCCATTGATTTATCTCATTATTTAAATTATACTTAGTGGAAATATGCCGAAAATTTCATGTTAATGAAAATTGTCAATTTTTTTGCCCTCTACTTTTGATTCCCATTCGCCGCCACTGTTAATAATTAAACAAAATCGTAAATTACAACTAAATATGAAAATCAAATGAAATAGAGTCTGGTTTCTGGCCACTTAGTCATAATTTACCTCCTTTGTATTTTGGTCTTTTTCAACATAAAACGATATGACTTATTCTTCACAAGGAATCCAGTAGGGTTGGACAGGTTCACTTCCTCACCCAGTGACACCCAAGATCACTCCATTGGTGTGTGAAAAGAAAATTAATATACGCAGTGCAAAGCTGTTCACCATCTGTTTAAAATCGACATCTTGGTATAATATTTTGCAAAGTTATGAATAATTCAAAAGTATTAATTTCAAATATTGTATGTCAAAATATTTGAAATATTTATTGGGAGGGCTGACTAATTGTCTTTCTTCAGTTTGATTTAAGAATACCAGTTTCCAATTACCGATATATGACACACACTAGCACAATGTATTTGTCAAGCTCCCGAGGACGCTTTTCCCATTTCTTCTATTCTTTTGATAACTGATACCCATTTTTTCCTATCTATGGCAATTATCCCACACCTAGTACTTATTTTCTGCAAGTCTTCTCCCACTTTGTCCAACCATCCCAATATTGGACTTCCTCTTCTCTTTATTTTAATAGCTTTTAAGTTTAATGGCAGACAATGTGTCTCGATTTAGTCCAACATCTGATACTGAACTTTCCCACAGCTTTATCAATATTTTGACTATTTTTAGCTCTTAATTCATTTTTAAGAAACATTTGCTGGTGAATCAAATTCTTCAATTAACATACTCAGTCATACGAATAGCTGATTGAGAATTAAAATCAATGAATAGCTGATTGAGATCGACATAAAATTTGTGCGTCTTTTTCAGTACTTGCCTCCAGTCTCATTATTTTGTCTTTGGTTTCTCTTCCTTGGAGACTGCACAAGCAATCACCCAAGTATCAGAAAATGGTTTTCATTTATATATAAAAATGCAAGAAAACCTTTCTCTACTTCTAATGACAATTTAACTGATTTACTGTTGTAGATATTCGTCAGCCTGAAGAGCATTAGCGAACACAAGTCTATACAGTAGTGTTGAAATAGGCACTTCTAAGGTCTCATACTTTTCTCTCATTCTGGTATTTAAATACAATCCTTTTCATAATAACTGGAAACATTTGTTTCCAACATCCCTATTATTTCTTATGCAGAATAGAAACCAAAAAAGTTCATTTTATTTGAATATCATAGCACCACACCTGAAGAGATTCCTATCATTTCATTAAATGGAGATGCTGAGACGCAATCTCTAAGGATCAAATTAGTAGCTACAATTTCAAATTCGTACAATAAACTTCAACTCTTTCACTTTAAATATAACATGAATTTCCCGTGTTTCTTTAATGTCCTCAACAGTTATATGAGAAATTATGTCAACTAGCAATGTTATACTCATTCATAACATTTAAATATTGATTGCACATGCAGAGATAGCAGCACGAAAACTGCTGTTTCACACACTATGAACAATTCTGCATTAATTACAGGTCAATTTGATAATACAATTTCAATTCTCTACCCAAACATAATGCAGTATGCCGTAACAAGTTGCTAATTCACAATAATTCATTGCAAGTTTATTTTGAAAACAGTAAGATAAAACTTAAATTATTCAAATTGTATCTTCATCTCTATCAACAAATATCAGGGAATAAATAAATTCTCTGATAAACCTTTTACTCATATTAACCTTCTGTTACAGGTGTTTGAAGGAGATGACAATGAAAAATTTGAGAAGAACTGGTTGTACTGGACTGGAGCCCGGATGCTATATCGTTATCTTCCTAAATCAGTGGGATTGCGACGAATAACACTGCATAAATCATTGTCCAACGGTGATAAAATGTACCTGCTTATGTGTGAATGTTCCAACTTTATGGACAATTTGTCAGCAGCAGCCATTCTCTTGCCAGCGTTACGAGCGCGATTGTGTGGATATACAGGTCTTTACAGAACAACAGCGTCCTTCTAACAATGTGAGTAAGAAATCAAGCTTCTGTAACAAAATTACTTTAAAAAACTGTTCAAATTAGAAATGAAATTTTGTTGCTTAACAAACATGATGTATAAGAAGTACTAAATGCTTTTTCAAGTATAGGTAATTATTTTAACCAGCATATGTCACTGATATCAAGATCATAAAATACAGTCGTGTTATAGTTGTTACACAGTTAAGTATTCACCCCAGACAATTAATCAAGTAGATATATTGGACCCAGGTCAAAAAAAATAATTATTGCAATTTTACATGCATAACTTAACAAGTATAACATGTGCAGCAGGGAGAAACTATAAAGAGCACATTATGTATAAGCCCAGGGGAAAGAAATATTTTTTTCTAAAATGTCATCAAATGCAGAGTATTATCATTTTCACTTGAGCTCTGTGCTAATATTTTATAGTTGTTGAAGTTTCCCATTACTTCTGAGAATAATTAATATATTCATAGTAAAATACTAAATAGGATACAGAAACAAAAAAATAATTACACTAAAACCGTGAAATAAATTGTTCTACCTGCCAACAGGGACAAATGCTTTATGTTCAAGAGTAAAGCAGAAATTATGAAATTCCCATCTCAGAACTGTCCACTCAGAGCAAGTATGAGGACCAACAGTTCTGCAGTTAAATGGTACCTGGAGGAACCACAGCTCTGAAAACAAATTGTAAACATCATATCTCCTAAGGAAAAGGGGTATAGACTATACAAAGAAAACAATATTTCAAAGATATCAGCGCTTTTCATCTGAAGGAGATACGAAATTTCTCTCATTCAAACAACTTACAAGCAATTGTAGAAGAGCTTTTAATTTTTAAGTCATAGGATGCAAGTGAGAAGCACAAGCTTTGATTAGGGAAAAGACTTTTTAGGGCAATATTTCATTTAGTACCAATGACTTGAAAGGTATTGTCATTATCAAAAGCCCAATATTCAAGCATAATAGCTGATAATGAAAATTACAGGGTTGAATCCGATGTGAAATAGTCAGTTGATAAAATATTTTTTTAAGACATACTAAATTAATCTATTACATTTTAAACATTTTAATATCAAATACTATATCCTGGAAAGAGTAAATGCACTTCAAACATTGCATTCATCTTAGAAATTTTATCACTATTACCTTCTAATTAGGTATGTTCAGCAAACAGTGAATCCATTAATTTTATCACCCACAATAAATGTATGGTATATTTTTTAATACAAAAACAACATATAATTTTAAATTTTCTATAAAATATTATAACTTGTATATTGGGCAGATACAAAAAATTTTCTTCTCTTGGCATCAAGCTATGGCAGTAATTAAAAATAATCAATAATTTATAAGCTGCAAGAAACAATGCTTCCCACTTCAATCAAAATTTTTAATGTAGCTACATATGCAGACTATACAGACTATTATACAATTTCACTTAGTGGTTGCCAATAATGCACTAGGAATATAGTAGATTCACAGAATTTTCCAAGTATTCTTTTTATAATTCACTGCTCTTTGGAGCTGTCAGTTGCGCAAGGAGCAACAGACAAAACATAGGGAAAAGACGCTTTAATACATTAATTCCAAAGCCTGTTCACATCAGCTTCCACAAATTATAGCTACACTGATAATAATTATTTCCCTATCACCCTATACATTACTATAACATATTTTTGGCAGTTGTGGTTCCTAAACTAATACATCACTGCTTTGTTTATAATGCTTGCAAATAAAAATACATTCTTATCAGCCCTCTTTAAAAATAAAAACTCATGTTTGAACGGATCGTACATACAGAGACTATACATTTTGACACGTTTTGGATAATAATTAACCTTCAAAATATTTAAAATGAGGTCTCCTAATACTTAACTTCCCATCAGAAAACTACCCTTGTTCACCTGTAATATGTATTCTATTTATACAAACAAAAAATTTCATTTTGCCAAAAAGTTCAAATAATCCAGATTCAACAATTCTTTAAAAAGGGGCAATTCATAAGAAAATATAAACAAGTGAGCAGGCAAAAGTGCAAATATTGGACCAAGCTTATAGAAGTGTTCTGAGGTATTCAATTCTAAGGTGACGAATTCATTTGAAAACATTCAAACACAGTAAAAAAATATGAAATTGCTGGCATATAATTGAAGTGAAGATTCACACAATTCATGTTTATTATGTTTCATGGCAGAAAAAATGATTTATTGTGGTTACTTGCAAGTTACAAACTGTTTTCTTTATGACTTTTTTGTGATCGTGCCTTTTCTGTTATCACAATCTGCTGAATAACATAAAGAAGTTGGAGACCGTCCCACTTAAAGAACTGAACATGCTCACCACTGTCAATATTCACAAGAGTTAATGGTGAGCACTCCCAGCAACTTCAGTGCCAACTTCTCTAAGAGAATTTTACTGTCCTTGCACTTTTAAAATTTTATTCCATGAGTGAGAAACCAGCAATATTGTTACAGTATTTTATCATACATTCAAGTATGTAAAGAGACTTTCTTCTATTGCTAATATAAATACATTTTATTATATTTATCAGCTTATTATTACCTTTCTTGTAACATTCCTGTTTCAGCTATTTTGATCAACCATTTAAACAATACAATTTCTCATACATTTAGTATATAGAAAGTATTGTAATGGTGAATTTAGATTGGAAGATTTTCTTGGAGAAACCTACATTCTTGTTATTTGAAAAAAAATTGCTTTTGGAATTCCTTATAAGTGACTGTCTGCTGATGCAATTCTGTCTAAAGATATAATTTCATTCATGTTTATATGGTGTTTTCATGTTCTGATAATACAATAGAAATTTAGTATCGTAATATCAGTTAGGTACTTAGAGTAGTAGTGCCCAAAATTTTGTTTAAATTCAAAATGTTACTTCATATCAAGAGTGATATGTTGTAAGCAATAATTTTCCAGGACATTAATGAATTGTACAATATAATTAAAAATATTTTAAAAGAAAAAATAATGATTTCATAAGAAATTTGAAGTACCATTATTCTTGATACAAGTGCGTTTTTTTTCATACATTTTTGATAGTCCTTTTTGTTATAACGCCCTTCTATGGTACATATTATCTAGGTATTTTTCTATCAGCAAAATGAGATTCAGAGACTATATACAATATAAAAATGAATCTACCCATTTCTCAAATTACTTATTTTCTTTGATAAGTTACTCTTTTATTTAACACTTTATCTCTACTGAACTGTTTCATAGAACAATTGCACACTGACTCTACAGCCACTCAGAACATAGGTGTAAATACATCCTAACTAGAAAGGGGTAAATGTCACAACCCTGTTCTCATGTCACATGGAAAAGACAGGTAAAGTACATTTATTACATGAGTTAATGGAAAGAATTAACCCCAAGTTCTCTTAAAAAGACTTACTTCATTTATATCGAAAATTGAGAAACATATCGGAAGAAATAAGTACAAGTGATTTGAGCACCACTAGTTTCTTAACCAATTTTCTTGATCAGCCTTTCATAAATGTAACACAAGAGACAAGGAAGTTGCGAGCATACCTCTCATCCTGAAATAGAAGATAAATGCTAAGACCAGAAATAAGATAATAGGTATAGGTAAATCTTCATACACTTTCATTCGTAAAATCTATTTTATTTACTTTTACTCTGTGTTCCACAAAAAAAAAAGTTGTCAACAGAATTGAAACAAAATATCTTTTTCGAAACTCGTATTAAGAAAACAGCATACTGAAAGAATATACCCAATCTGCAATTAAAAATCACACAAAAAAATTTATGGTTTCAAACAATTGTGAGAGATCAACTACTCTCTAAAAATCCTAAATTGTTCTTCATTAGCCACCTCATTTTCTTGGTTTTATGTTGTTTTATTTCACAAATAATTTCCTGGTTTTAAAACAATTGTAACACTGAAAATTAAGACTTTTACATTAATTTTTATTATCATCATCATCATTTCACATTCAAAGCTTACACATTATCTCAAAAATTTATTTCAGGGAAGTTGAACTATTTTCAGAGAATTATTGTCCATTATTAATAAAAGAAGACCATTGTATCAATCAAACGATACACCTATCAAAATTGTAAAAAAAACCATTTAGTAAGGTAGGTCTACTCAACCAAGTAATTATCGGGGTTTTCTATGCTTTAAGTGTGTACAACTTAATTAATGAATAAAATACAGACTCCACTCTGTTTCCTATATATTTCACATCCCAATCGCATAATAAAAGGAAATATAAAAACAAATAAACAATATTAATTATGTTCAGAGAGAATGACACAAACTCCATATATTGATTCAAATAAAAACTGCCAAATTGTCCCATCTTTTTCTTATTCATGTCCATTGATCATTTATAAACATATCTCCTGTTATAATAAAGGCTCTATTTAGTTAGTGCATTCTCTTGAAATATCAAATTGACGTTTCACAAAATCAGCTTGTCAAGCACATATCCACTTACATTAATTTATTACATATCAGTTTAATAAATGTGTAACAAAATTAATTACTACAAATGCTTCTTCACAATAATAATGTTGGGGATTAGTAGACAGGAAATAGAAGTAAATGTTAGAAAAACTGAGAAAAAATAAATGAGATGTAGTGAAAAACATTTAAATTTATCAAGAGACAAGACAAATGGACTACTATTGGGTACAACAAGGAAAGAAAAGAGAAATCCTATACTTAAAATTAATAACTTTAACCTTAAAATTGAAAGAATATAAAATATTTTGGAAATGTGAGAAGACAAAAAATTGCTCTTCAATGACCATTTACTTAGAGATTTTTTGAAGTTAAAAAGCTATATTATATATTTCAAAAAGTAGGTATACAACATAATAATATTGAAAATAAAGATGTGATGAAGATTAGGTAAATTCATGAAGATGACATTTGAGGAAGAAAACAGGCAATGGTTTAATCTCAGATGAGAACTTGAACTATTGATTGGTCTGGTTACAAGAAAACTTGTCTGAAGAAAAGAAAATAGATGACACGTGTATTTGTAAGAAAAGGTAAAGATGGTGTAGCTCACGTATTATGGGGATGCAAAATATTAGCATAGAGAAGAATTAACAATAATATTAATATCAGGTAAATTAGATACAAAAAATTGGGAAAAGTAAACAGAAAATGAATGAATGTGCCAAATTGCAAAAGAATATGCATTAATTATTTAATCAGAAATTTAATTACTAATATTAAATATGGAGATCTATATCAGACTATTTAAAATTGAAAGTATATGCTGCGAGCAATGTCATTTTCTGGCTAGTCGAAAGACAAGAGAAGAAATAAATATAAAACAAGTGAACAAAGAGACAACAGAGAAGAAAGGAAGAAAGAGGTTAAAAATCTGAATAAGAGGTATGAGAATATAAAGCTAAAATAAATTTTAGAAACCACTTTATGAACCCCAAAATGGCATATGTCACTTGGGATCAAATTACTCATCTATTGGCATAATTATATTCAATGAGCCTAGAGGCTTGCGAGGTTTTGGAATCCCAATAGAGTACTTCGATTGACTAGTTAAGAAAGTCATTTCTAAATTGTGTCCACAAAGCAGATAAAGTCCAGTTACACTAGCTGGGGGAAAATTCTAAAAATCACATTTATGTTTATATTTATGTATCAGTATCTGTAAATAAAAATTTACTTTCTAATTTCAAAATCTTATTTTTCATTTTTAATAGTCCAAAAAACAATAAACTTCTCTTATCAGCTAAGGTAATTCTCTCCAACAAGCACTAATTTTGGTCTCATATAGTTATATATAAACTAGCAGTGGTTTACTGAAATACTACTTAATGCTAGTTTCTCATAGATTTAAAAAGCAGAAATATCATTAAGAGAAAAATAATGTTCCAACACGGGGACAAATTTAATGTTTATAGTTCATATATAATTTCTCACAAAAACTTTATACAAAAAACAAAGTTTGTTATAAATAAGTATAGCTATAACTCCTCAAACAGCATACTTCATTTTTCAAGGAAAGCAAAGTCTTCAACAACCTCATTCTAAAATAAGGAAGTAAGCTCATTCAATTTTTAATTGTGAGAGAAAATTCCCATATTACCTCTTAAAATCTTTTTTATATTTTTACCCAAATAATACAGCTTAAAACCAGTCAGGAAACCTGGCTAAAACTTTCCAAATATTTAACTTCACAAACCTTTTCAAACATTTAAAATTTTCAAATGGGTATATAATTTAAATAAATGAGCTATTTAATCAGTAACCAAGTATTATGAATAGCGAAAATTTTCATAGGAATTCAAGATGCAATCAATAGTGTACACAATAAATAAGTTTGAAGCAAAATAAGTCAAAGAAATTAAAATAAAATTTTATTCAACAGACATTTATCTACATAAGAAAAATACCTAATATACAATAAAGATATGAACTCAATACCCTTTTCTTCCTCTGAAACGCTGTCTATTATCCAACTGCAACAGAAAATTCCAATCAAGAGTTTAGCTAATAAAATTCATACCACAAATATTATAAATAAACACTTTGGTTATAAGCACACCTTAAATGAGTTCCTACTAAATCAGATTCTGCATTATTCCCTCTCAATTAACTTCAATAACAACTACAAATAAATACAAATATTTATCTTAACATATATTTTTTACATTTGCATAGTTTCTTTACATCAATTTACTTTATTTCTAGTCCCAATAAAACAGTTCTATTCTTACAAACTTACCATAGATCTCTTACACTCAAAAAATAAATTACGCAAAACATAACATTCTGCAGGAACAGCTGCGTAAGGATCTTGCAGACACTCTCTGGGTGTTTTCTTTTGCTGCAAACATAGAATATACATCAGCAATAGGTATATGTAGAAGGCTCTTTACAATTAAGGTTTGTTTAGAAATAATATTACTGACCAACCAACGAATTTAATCCAGAATTGTAAGAACAATGACATTCTCTTCAAAAATCAAAAATAAACATTTCAATATGGGAATACACATTCCAACCAAAATATTTGCACACAAAATACACATTAAACCTCTAATGTACATATGTCTCAGAGTGTACTTATTATTTGTGAATAAAAAGAAATCTGTGAGAGGTAGCTGGGCATCCCCTTGAGTAGCTTTCACATTGGCAGTTCTGAGTTCTATTTTCTGATGTGAAGTAAAATATGTCATCTACATACCAGAAAACAGAATTCAAAGTATAAACAATACATTCAGTGGTTCTGAGTTGTCTACTATGCGCACAAGGTTATAGCATTCGTTGTTTTTATATTATCATTTCTAATGGTCCCCTAGAACAGCATTACCACTTACGCATGTGGTCCATCATGCTGGTATCGCCACTCTTGTACTAAGTATTAATTTATTGTACAATACATTCAATTTTATTTTATATAATAATATGAATCCTACTTTATTATTTTATTCAATGATAATTCAATTGTTCACATGGAAGAAAAGATAAAAGGGTCAAAAATTATTATTAGTACAATGTTTCTATTACAACCTATACATGAGGAAACTACTGGATGATACATAGTTGGGATACAAAAAAAATTAAGTATTTTTATAAATTACTAAATAAATTTTCACAACTCATTCAAACATTTGTTTTGTATACTTTTTGTTCTTAGGTACATATATAAATACATAGTTAATTCTTATATCGAATATACTAATAAACTGAACTCAAATATTTAATACAAGTAGGAAAACACATGTTTCTTCTAAAAAACCTTCTCGTCTATGGTTAAACCACAAATAATACCTTTTCCTTCCCAAATGACGTTAACTCTCACAATTTTTTTTTTTTTAGTTATAGTTTTGGACATCCAGTTTGAAGATAAAAGTTGTGAGTAAATTATTATTGAAATGTATTATTTTACACAATAAACATGTCCTCATACTGTAAAATATTTTATTTCATATATCAATGTACAATCTTTCATATAATCTCATTGGTTTATGCAGTAGATCAATAGGAAGACTTAAAAAACTATGTGCATGGTCACCAAAAATGTAACAAAAATTCCAGTCAACCCTGAAGGGTTAATACACAGTTGGTCGAAACAAGCTATTAGATAGGGCTATTAGACAGACAGGATTATGGAGAATTAACATAATTACATCAAAACTATCAACAAACATTCTGGTTGTAACTACAACCAGAATGAGAATGAGGAACGTTAAAGAACAGCAAACAAGAATACATCTTTAAATTATTGAATCTTATGGCAAATCAATTTTCAAATAAGTAATCATTTCTTTCAATTTTATGTAATACTAACCACTCGACAACAATCACTTTCCAGGAGGCACATCTTCAAGTCCGCTCTCACACCGGCACACGAAGAATCATCTTCAATTCCTACGACATCTGCTGGATATTTCATTTCTTCTCTTTTTTATTTCATAAGTACGCATTAAACATCAAGAATATACGTCCGCTCATTTCTCACACATCTTCAAATTAAACTCAACGACTAACATGTGCGATCTCATGATCTGATGAAGTTGTATCTGAAATTCAATCGATCTATGAACTCGATATTTTTCGATCCTGTATCGAATATACACTACTCGAAACGAACTGAGGCAATAGACGTGTTGAGCAGAGGCAGCAGCGATCATCGCCTCCTGCAGTTGGTGCCTGGTTGGTGCTAAGGTGATACTCGTGGATATCGCATGGTTGTCTTGCTTACAATGTCACCTAAACCTAAAATTTCGAGCGCCGGAAACCAGCGACTTAGGTACTCATATTTTGTTAGAAGGAATATGGAGTGTATAATTGAAGAGAGGGAGAGAAATAAAGAGCTTTCCATTCTGAATATAAAAGTTGGTATATAAACAGATATATTTGTAGCTAAATTTTAGTGTTAACTTTCATGCGTAAGACATTTTTACAGACTTTACCCAGCACGGTTTACACCTGAGACCGTCTGGGAAACAACACTTCGGTTCTCTCCTAGCTTCACATCTGACCTCACATCATCCACCTGCTCCATTACCTCCTCCTGCACGTACCTCATCTCCTCCTCCACCTCCCTCTGCTCCTACCTCATCACCATTTCCTCTTCCTATCTCCACACCCATTTCTTCTCCTGTCCCCGTTCTTTCACCTACTGCTTCCTTATCTCCCACGTCAACATCTATTCCTACAGTCGCCCCCATACACCGTTACAACTTGCGCTCAGGAGTACGATGTGGTACTCGAAGGTGACAATCGTGTTCAGGTGCAGTGTGCGGGCTTCATTCGGAACTAGAAGCTGTACTAATTTCAAATTCCTCTCCACAATCTAACGTCGATTCCATTTCTCGTGAGTCACAAACTCTTTGCGAAAATAAAATAATTATATTTCATCATAATGTCCAATCCCTTTCAAACAAATTGACAGACATTGAAATTCTGGTACACGAAAATCGATTCGATTTGCTATGCCTCACAGAGCATTGGCTTTCAACTAACAACATCAACGATACTGCTATTTCTAATTATTATTTAGCAAGTTCTTACTGTCGGCAAAATTTTAAAGGCAAAAATCCCCACGGAGGTACGTGTATCTACGTTCGTAATGATATTTTATCTTCTCCACTGACAGGCTACGAGAACTTCTGCGTAGATAGTGTGTTCGAAATTTCTGCAGTTGAACTGACCGACACCGGTATTGTTGTTTTGTGTATTTATAGACCTCCTCAATCAGATCTTGACATATTTTTTCGGAACTTCGAAAATGTTTTAGAACATATCGCACATAAATCTACTAAATCTATCGTTATATGTGGTGATTTCAATATCGATTTCTTGAGTACATCCGACTCTGCACATTCACCAGTTAATCGATTCAAGAATCTTATCGACTCCTTCAACCTTATTACTACGATAAATGACCCCACTCGCCTCTCCGGCTCATCTCAAACATTGCTAGATCAAATTATAGTCAACAATGGAATCTCGTATCTCTCTGAAGTGTTTATCGCCGGATACAGTGATCACCTTGCTCAAGTATTGACTATTAATAATACACTAAAACCGCTTAAAATCCTTTACAAATTTACAAGAGAGTTTAATGACATAAATAAATCCATATTCGTAAATTATTTGCGTGAAGAAACATGGAAAGATGTTTACAATTGCCAAAACACCGACGACAAATTCAATGTATTTATCTCAACATTCCTAAAACATTACAACTCTAGTTTTCCCATAAAACGCAAGTTAATTAACACAAAAAAATACAATAGATGGATCACCCTAGGGATAAGAATTTCTTCAAAAAACAAACGCCGTTTATATTATCTTTCAAAACGCTATAACCAGCCACCCGAATTCCATAATTATTTTCGTAAATATAAGACTATTCTCCGAAAAGTAGTCTATGCAGCTAAAGTTATGGAAAACGACAGGCATATACTAAAATCGAACAACCGGATGAAAGCCATGTGGAATATTGTTAACAATTACACGTCAACTTCTGAAAATCGCGAAGAAAATGTTTCTTTACTAAACGATGGCAAGATCGTGTCAAATCCTCAGGACATCGCAAGTTTGTTTAATTCTCACTTCTCAGAAGTTGGTAAAATAACGAACTCAATATATCCAAATCAATGTCCTCCAATTATTACCACCCACATACCCAATTCTATGTTCACTTCCGAAACTAACGCCAGTGAAGTCATGGGAATCATCAGCTCCTTAAAAAACAAATTTTCACGAGGCATAGATGATATACCTGAGTTTATTGTTAAATCTTCGTCCCACGCTATATTAAATCCACTCGTAAATATTTTTAATAGTTCTTTATCGGAAGGGGTGTTTCCCAATATATTTAAGAGAGCTAAAGTGAAACCTTTACACAAGAAAGGAAACAAACTTAATATTGGAAATTACCGACCAATATCTCTACTACCCACTTTCTCAAAAATCCTAGAAAAATTGTTCTATAAGCGTCTTCTAGATTTTTTATCAAAATATAACATTCTCTCTGACGATCAACACGGTTTTAGGAAATCCTTTTCCACTACAAGCGCCATATTTTCCTTCTTAAACGATGTTACCACATCTCTAGACAGTGGAGAAAATCCTCAGGGTGTTTTTCTTGACTTATCCAAAGCATTCGATGTCATCGATCACGGAATTCTCCTTACCAAATTGCATTCTTTAGGCATTCGTGGACTTCCACATCAATGGCTAACTTCTTATTTAAAAGATAGATATCAACAAGTAGAAATATCCTATACTAAAAATAAAATACTTGAGCGTTGTCTTTCAGAAACAAAGCCACTTACTTGCGGAGTACCCCAAGGATCAATTCTCGGCCCTATACTCTTTTTATTGTATGTGAACGACATGTCATCATCCACATCAGATTGCAAAATGGTTCTTTTTGCTGATGACACTAATTTACTATGTAAACACGCCAATGCTCAAAAAGTTTTGTCTAACCTTTCGACTTGGTTCCATGCAAATCGTCTCATTGTAAACACTGACAAAACAGTGTCTATGTCATTTCACAATAGTATCACAAAATCTTTACCCCAGGTTTCTCTTTCTTTAAACGGAACACAATTAAAAACTGTTACAAATACAAAATTCTTAGGTCTCCATATTCAAGACAACCTCAAATGGAATTGTCACATTGACAATCTTAATTCCCAATTAAGCAAATTGTGTTACGCATTCCGAATCTTAGTTAACGCAGTTAGTCCACGTATTTCCCGTTGCGTATATTTTGCAAACGTTTACTCCCATTTACGTTACGGCATTACCTTCTGGGGTAATTCCGGTCAGAGTATTCAAACTTTCAGAATTCAGAAGAGGATAGTTCGGATAATTTGTAAATCTCACCCCCGAAACTCTTGTAAACCTTTATTCAAGGAATTAAATATATTAACACTTCCCTGCATTTATATTTATGAAACAGTCGTGTTTGTTAAGTCCGAATTACTGAAGTGCCACCCTTGCTTTATACGAAACAGTCTCGTTCACGAACACTATACACGCAATAGTAGTAATATTCATCGCCCTAGAGTGTCAACCACTCTTTGCCAAAAGGGACCATACCATTCGGGAATCGTTCTATATAATTCCCTGCCCAAGAATATAAAAGATATTATGAAATTGAATATCTTCAAATCCGCGGTTAAAAACTACCTCCTGCACCAGTGCTTCTACACTGTAAAAGAATTTATTGATTTTAACAAAAGTTAAATTCGTCTTGTACTTTATCACGCCATTGCTGTAGTACTTTTTAAACAACTTATAACAATTTCAAAAACTATTTTCTTGCATGATTGTGTTGTCTTATGGCTCATATTAATTTAGTTTTATGTGTACTCAACTTTGGCACGGTTGTGTACATAAATTCTGTAGCCCCATCCTGGCCCGGGTTTTTCTCCGTTTTTCCTTCTGGTAGAGGCGGATTTATCATACAGGTTCTCTAGGCTTTGTCTAGGGGCGTGTTTATTGTAACAATAAATCGTGAATTTAGTGTTATTTCAATTCTTATGATTTTTAAACACTATACTCAGAATAATCTATAGTTCGATAATAACTTGTACATGTAATTTTTTGCTTAAAATTACAAACATATTGACATTCTATTAGTATTATAACTCGCAGCCAACTTTTTATCTTATCTAGGAACTTTTGCTGAAATTTTTGAATCCGCCTCTGCCTTAGGGCCCTTGATCGGAATTGATGGAATGGTCCCTTGCTTGCTTCCGGAGAGTAAATTAGTTTATTGACCTCCACGTGATCATACGCAATTTGTACTGTTTTTTGACAATAAATTTATTTATTTATTTATTTATTGGATAGAAGACCGAATTTGCCTTTTGAACTCTGTTTATTTCATCGTCATATCTTCCGATATGATGGTACCCAAGTACTCATAGCCAGTTACCTGCTCCAATTGCCTCTCCAGTTGATCCTCATTTCTTTTCTTTCTTTACCTATGCACATTACCTTTCTCTTGTATTTATCTTCATCTCCCTATCTTCTAGTGCTTATCCCCATTCCTGAACCATTTCCTGTAATTCCTCTGGGCTCCTGGCAATAAGTGATATATCATCTGCATATACCAACGACTGAATCAAATTCAAGTTCCCCACTTTACATTTTTTGGTACGTCTCTTAGTCTGTTTAATTATTTGGTCCATAAATATAATACATAATAGTGGGCTTAGGGAGTCTCCTTGTTTCACCCCTTTGTTGATTTTAAATTTCCAACTATATTGACCGTCTAATATCACAGTTGCATTGACGTTCTTTCGAATCTTGTTGCGCGAATCGTAAATAAAATACATACATCGACAAGTACTTACTTACCAACCCGTCACTGTTCAATGAAATTACTTGGTATCCACTTTTATGAACATTTCGCGCGACAAGTTTTTTGAAAACAAATAATTCATAAAATATTAAATCATTTTCTGCGATCAAGATAGTAAGTACGTTTATTTCTATTAGAATAAACTAATGTGAAATATGTATTATTATTAGCATTTGACATTGCATTACTTTAATCAAAACCTTAACTTATTCGTTTTACTACATCGCTTAAATAAAAGCTTGTTTTTAAAAAGGTTTTTTATTTATTATTTTATTATTTCTGCGGCAGATATTTACCTGAATTGAAATTATTACTACACACGGTTAATTTTAATACGCACATTGTTTGTAAGTAAACGCATTTTGAAACAAAACAAATGTGCTCAAGTACATATTACCGAACTTCATACACATGGTAAAATAATTATCGATATTAATTAGTTGCCTTTACGTAAATTAAGCAGACAAAATAATACTCAGCACAAACC
>NNCF01125983.1:10763-38783 GCA_002313205.1 Laupala kohalensis | reverse complement strand
AAGAACGGGTGTAGTATATTTTGTCTAAAGAGAGATTTTCTTCGTAGAGTGCACAGTTTTAATGTAATACATTAAGAAAACAAGAAGGGCGCGATTTTCTGGAACTTTTTGGGTGTAGTTCGTATTTCCGAACATTTTTGAGGGGAAAAAGTTCATAAATGAGCAAAAAATTATTACTTCTCCAAAATGTTCCTTGTAGGTCGTTTTTTTAGCACTGAATGACTGGACTATTAAACGATTTTGTTGCACTTAGGAAAATTTGGACCAAATTTTGATACGCTCCCTTAAATGTTCGTTTCTTATAGCTCTGTGCTCTCATTGAAAGTTTGAGTACGTGGTTTACAGTAGCAAACGTCGAAGTTAAAAAAAATTAGTGTTACGTAACACCAAGGTTCTCACCACCTACCCCGCCGTGACGGTAACATAATTAATGTAACCTAAGCACGAAAGTAACAAAAATGAAGAACTATTTTGTCTTCAACTTTGGAATTCTGTCGCTTATACGTTCAAATCATCGTGTACAAACGCGACTAGCATATCTGGCATTGTCGAGTAGTAAAAGTTAGTTTCTTATGGCTATGCTGGTTGTACATAAGCAGAGTCAAGTTAAGGGTCAACAAAACAGAGTTTTCTAAATTTCATATTACGTTCAGATAATTACAGAGATTGAGCCATCAAAAAATACTCTTCGCAGTGTGACGGGGCTTTCTTGCAGATCCTATAATTCTCTGGGACTAATCTCTTTAATGTACAAAAGGTAAGCAGTTACGTTGTTCATAGATATCGAGTACCCTATTAGTTTACAGTAGTAAAGAACGTTCAGACACTGCCGCCTACATTAGTCGCTTCGTACACAACCGGAGAAAGTGGGTGAACTGGGATCAGCGTTGAAATAAAATATGCTACAAGGATTAAAAGGAAAGGCGAAATATTTCGGCGTTGTTTGTTTTTTAATTATTTATAATTAGGTAGTAGTTGAATTTTGTCTTTGGATTCTATACTGAATTCTATTTTAGAATAATGTTAATTTTTAGTTGGTTACGGTTGTTTACGTAGTAACGCGCGGGCTCAACACGGACTCCGTATTTATGATTTACAAGAGGTATTTATATATTATTATCAATCTTGATTTTCGCCCCAGTAAAAGAGAACATCCTTTTTGAATTGCTTACGAAATTTGGTGAGATTTTGGTCCAAAGGGACGGAAGTATGAATATAAGAAATTCAACTATGAAACACATGGAGCGTATTTACAAACATTACATGAAAGTAAATTGCTACGGTTCAAGAATTTAGACACAAAGTAAAGCGTAAGATGTCATAGTTAGGCTTAACATTGCTTTCCTTCCATGACCTAGCAAACTTGCTTCCCCATATTTCTGAATACAAGTCTCTGAAATTTGTTTCAACATTTTACATTCTACATTTTAAAGTAATGCAGCTCAAATAGCTCTTTTTTCAACTGGTTGAAACCAAACGTCAAAATTAAAACAAACTGCGAAATAATTTGTATCTGATCCCCCAGGGGACTTACATCTAGTAAGTACGTGTTTGGCGAACACGGGGCCCCGAGCTGAGTCTGGCATTACTTCCACTTACTTGTGCCATGCTCCTTCCTTTCTCTTTTCTGACCTCCCTTGGTCACCTCTTGTTCTTTTCGATCCCGACGCTATTAGGGCTAGGGTATCTTTCATTTTCCTCTTCCCCCTTGGGACTTACATCTAGTAAGTACGTGTTTGGCGAACACGGGGCCCCGAGCTGAGTCTGGCATTACTTCCACTTACTTGTGCCATGCTCCTTCCTTTCTCTTTTCTGACCTCCCTTGGTCACCTCTTGTTCTTTTCGATCCCGACGCTATTAGGGCTAGGGTATCTTTCATTTTCCTCTTTCCTCTTCTTTTTTTTTTAAAAATGTTTGTAGGAAAGTTTTGCGATATGTTGGAATTTGTGTTTTGAGTTGTAATGCAGGAGGGTTTTTAGTGGGTATGGCTGAGTCTTTCGGCGAGTCCCACACGCGGGGAGAGTCATGTTGGCTCTCCCTAGTGCGTAACTGCATTTTCCCTACCTGTACAAGTTTTAAGGGCTCTAATGACCTCGCTGTTGACGAGCCCTAAAGCCCCACAAAAAAAAAAAAATTGTATCTGAGCTTTTGACTTTTGTTAATCATTATTCATTCTATTCATTTTGTTAGCTAACTTTCTTTCCTGGCGCTCTTGTTATTACTACGTTACATCAAAGGTAGTTGTGTGATTGAACTTAATATTTTATAATGTTTTATAATTTTAACCTTGAAAATATTAATGAGCTCCTTTTTCTAACTATTTTATGTTATAAAGATCCGCAATATTATGGAATCAACTACAAAGAATAATTCAGCATTTTCAATGGTAGACTATAAGAAACGAACTGGGGGACCAAATCCACCTTATGGTCCAACGCCGTAGAAAAATAACCTTATTCTTCGTATATCCTTCCGCGAGTGCTGCTACCTCCACCATCGCCTCCATCTTCACACACACAACATATTTTCTTAAAACTAATTTGCCGGGTCTAACAAACCTAACATCATTGTTCATGGCTAACCTAACATCATTGTTCATTATAATTGTTCATGGCTCGCTGTCGCGAGCCATATTATAATTAACATACCCCTAACATACTAACATAAACGGTGGCGGAGAGATGAAAATAGTGCGGAACATTATTTCTTTATAACTACCGTAAATATGAAGAGCGAAGAATACGACTTATATTTTCGGAACCGTAATAATATTTGTAGTATTATGACATTAATCATTTTTTCGAACCCTCTTTGGACCAAATGGTGGATTTTGGCCGAATTACTTTTTTCTCCTGGGTTTTATTTGATATTGCTAAAAAAAATTGAAGTGAATACACTAACATTGCCTGTTGTGAAGAGGTAAGAAACAAAACTAATGTAATATGTGATAAGTGGCATCACACAATGTTAATTTTAAACGAGAGTGCAGCTTCTATATCGTGAACAAAACGCTTTTAAAAACATGCAGACTTAAACGAAAAAAGGTAAGTGACCGTTTGTGGGACTGAAGGTAATTTTAAACGTAAATTTTCGTATTATTGCATTAAAATAAAGTCACGTAGTTGTTTAAGCTATAATTTCTACAAAAGTTGTCCAATTAAAATGAGACAAAAACTGAAGCATTATAAAATTACAATTTACATAGAAATTATTTTGTTTTGTCATAAATAAAGTAGGCCCATTGCTGAACCGGCAGTAATTGATATACCTGCGGGCTTTATCTGACCTTTGGTAGCTAGGACTCACAATATGTCTGAAGTTAGCTTTTCCATGTGTGGGCGTCGCGGCGTGCTGTCTGCAAAGGGTACGCTAGGCCACCCCCCGCAGCAGACATATGACAATCCCGCGCTTTCGCTCCATTGGTTACATCTCATTACTTTTCATTGGCTGCGGGGACTATACTGTTTTTGAGCGAGCGTAACCGCGTCGCCTTTCACTTTACACCCTTGCGGCGTCGTGAGGAAAGTCTCTGCAAGCTGCATTGGAAACAAACACTTTTCCATCTTTTGTGCACAATTCCTACGTTTTTACGTTTTGGAGTCTTTCTCGTTAATCTGACCATTTTTTTTTTCAAAATAAAAATGCCCTTTACTGTTTAGAGGACGTCGCAGCTAGCTAAATCACAAGTAGCAAACATTATCATCGATCCCATACATTTTTCAAGAAAAACCTTATCATCTCATCAGGGTTTGATGAATGTCCGCTTTTACAACTGTCAACACAAAACACAAAAAATCTGCCAGAACACAGCAGCAGCAAGCAGGCTCCTAGGAACAGCGTTTTCACAAGAGTGAGTAGCATAGAAGATTAATTCAGTAAAGAACACACCTATTGTTTGGAAAAGGATTAATCTGATTGGAGCTGCCAAAAAATAAGATTTCATTGTCGTGAAGTTTTTTAGAACTCTGCCAATTATAAGTTGAAATTAAGAATCAATTTCACACTATTCAATAATGTGAATTTTAATAAAATGTTTCAATATGAAAAAATGATCAAAAAACGAATTTTATAAGATACAATACGTATTTTTGTCGTTTCTTGTTCTCTGGTGGACAGCCGAATTTGACTTGACAAATGAAATTGTCGGCAACGTTTTTCATTTGTCTGCAGAAAATATTCGGCGCAGCGCTGTGATAGAAATTTGAACAACGTTGCCTTGCGTGGGAGAGCGAAACTAGGTCTGATCGCTAGCTCAACCTGGCGGTGAAGTTTGAACTGCCCCTGATTACGTAGGCGGCAGGTGGCAAATTAAAAAAAAACATTGAGAAACATCGCTGTATCTTAATCATGGAAGATTAGGTTCTGTAAGTATTCTTCTTTTCTTCCGTCATCCTCAACGAACTGCCACAAATTAGGCATGGTTACAAAGTTTACTTTTAGACTTGAAAACAATCGTTGTTTTATATTTCATCAGTGAAGTGTTTTTCTTATAATTTGTTGAAAATAAAAATTGAATAAGATTTGTAAGTTTCTGTACTGCGTCCCAGGTTACACTATTTATCGCTAAATGATTCAATGAAGGCCGCACATAAAGGTGTTAGTTCATAAGAAACCTCGTTAACTTCAAAGTCAACATTATTGAGATTATTGCGTCTCTTTCAATTAAAACCGAAGTACTGGATATTCGTAGCAAATGCCATTTACTGCTTTTGCGATGGAGTGGACCCACTGATTGGGTCTTTTATGTTAGTGTGATTGCGAAATCTTCGTTCGGGCAAACTTAATGGAGGATTCCACCATACAACCATCGACGTAGAGTCTGGTGATACTTACGTCATCAAGTCAGATATGAGTCTGGTTTTATTGTTAAATGCATTATTTTGCTTAACTAATGAACCTGATGATATTACTCCATCCCTCCACCATTCCTAAATTATTGAGCTACGACATCTGAGTGACAATCTAAATCAGTCAGAATTTGTGACTACGATGACCTAAAAACAAGTGTACTGCGACCTACACGAATACCTCACTGTCTCCGCCGCCCTCTCTTTCCCATTTTGGAGTCCCATTCAAACGGAGTGGGTGTGAAGTTTCACTCGAAGGGTAGTTTCTACCAGAAGGCATCGTCCTTTCTACCCCTTGACCCACTTTGACCACCACTGTGCATGAGAGGTGCAGCATTCGACGCATATGGCGGCCCAAAGTAACACGACCGGACGATACGCAGCCAGGTTGTGGGAGTATGAGAAATTCTCCGTTCAACTACATTTGTACACTCGAAAGAGAATTCGAAGAGTCTTTTCACATATGTGTGACAGAGACTTTATGGAAATTATCAAAAAACAAAACGTACTTACCTTAATTTGTTCCATTTTAATCGATACCATGTAAAAAAAGTTTAAAGCGAAATCTTTTTGGTTGAGGTAGTAAGCATTCTCAGATGCTGACAATTTTCAGGTATTATTGAAGATGCTGAGTCCGTTAACGAAAAATCTTGCACTTTGAATTAAAGAAAGTTAAATGTAGTTAAACTATTCCTCATTTCCAATTTATTTATCAAAAAGGTTATTTGAATATAATATATAAAACTCAGAATAATATCAGCAGTTTCCTTATCTTTCTTTAAAAATAACTGTTCAATTTACTTTTCAAGATAACAATGAGAAAGTTACTATTTTTCAGCTTTGTGTAAGTGTATGATAAATTTCTCATTCATCCACTAACTAGCTTGAATGATCACCGATGTGAGGGCGGTCCAGATCAAGTGCGATGCAGGTAGTCAGAGAGCCTTTGAGTGCTCTCCATCGTAGCGCTACCTGTGAACCTAACTCTCAACCAGCTGCGCGAAGACAGAGCGATCTAACGAACAAACAAGGAAGTTAATAAACAGGTAATTATGAATTAGTCTTATCACTTATTACCATTTTCTTTCTCAGTGACACGTTCGAAAAAATAGTAACAATTGAAAAAACAAAACCCTGATTAAAAATATAATTTCTATTTCATGTTAGGAATTACAAACGAAGAATATTGGGAAAGTAAAGATATATAGTGATAGACAGTAGGGAATTAGCTCCAGGATTTGTATATAAAAGATGCTTGATGTTAACCCGTGCCATAGTAAAAAATGGAACATTGTTCGTAAGATGATTGAGAAATAAATTAACTAATTCGCACTTCAGAATATTATTTGTGGTTTTCTGGAATGTAATTCCATTTTCCCACCATGGAACCGGTATTTTAAGATACTAGAAAAATAGAATAATAAAAAAAATCCTAAAATATTAATGAGAAAGTCAAGTAGATGTTATTTTTATATGAGTGCTGTAATACATGTAGCCATAAACTTTCATTAGCATTTATACATTTTGTGGGCTGAACCTGACAACTCATGGTCACATTTGCCCCCGTAGTCGAGATACTATTAGGAATTCACGCCATGTTAGAGGGAAACAATTTTTCCTCCCTATCTTAGTTATTGAAAACGACAGAAACCTGAAAGAATAATTGGCCTCTTTGGCGAAGAGTTGTTGACACGCCATGACGATGAATGTAAGACCTATTACGAGTGTTGTGTTCGTGAACTAGACTATTTCTTCTAAAGCAGGGGTGGAATTTTAATAGTTCTGCATTAACAAACACGAAAACTTCATAAATGTATATGCAAGGGAGAGGGAGAATATTAAATTTTCTAAATGAAGGTTTACATGAATTTCGGAGGTGAGTTTTACGTATAATCCGAACTACTCTCTTTTGAATTCTAAAAATTTGAATGCTTTGAGTGTATTGGCCCCAGAAGACTATGCCGTACTGCAAATGAGAATATACATTTGCAAAATACACGCAGCGAGAAACGTGTTGTCTAACAATGTTGGATAAAATTCGGAATGCATAGCATATATTTTGCTTAGTTTTTAATTCAAATTATCAATACAGCAATTCCATTTGAATTTTTCCTGAATATGAAGCCCTAAAAATTTTGTTGTCTTGACTGATTTTAATTGGGTTCCGTTTAGCGAAAGGGATATAGGAGGAAGAGATTTCGTTACACTATTGCGAAATGACATGGATACTGTTTATTAGTATTAACGATGAGATGACTTGGATGAAACCGAGACGAGAAGATGCCGAGAAGAGTTTTTTGCGCATTGACATGTTTACATAGTAGATTTGTGTCATCAGCAAGGAGAACCATTTTGCAATCGGGCATGGTGGATGACATATCATTTACGTACAATAAAAAGAGGATAGAGTCTAAAATTGAACCTTGAAGAACTCCGCAAGTAATTTGCTGTGTTTCTGAAAGGTAATATAGACGTACTTTATTTTCAACATGGGAAATTTCAACTTGCTGATGCCTATCTTTCAAGTAGGATGTTAGCCATTGATGTGGTAATTCACGAATGCTGTATGTGTGCAGTTTTGAGTGAAGAATTTCTTGATAGATTACATGCTTTCGAAAAATCAAGAAAAATACCTTGTGGATTATCTCCACGGCCAAGAGAATTGGTTACATCATTTTGAAAAGAAAATATGGCGCTGTTAGTTGAAAGGGATTTTCTGAAACCGTGCTGATCGTTTGAGAGAATATTATTATGCGATAAGAAGTCTAAAAGTATCTTATAGGAGAGTTTTTCTAGGATTTTTGAGAAAGTTGGCAATAGAGATATGGGTCGATAGTTTCCGATATCACGTTTATTTCCTTTCTTATGTAATGGTTTCTCTCTTTTTCTTTTTAAATTCGTCAGGAAACACACCTTATGACAAGGAGCTATTGAAAATATGAGTGAGTGGATTTCTTATAACGTGAGAAAAGAATTTACTATAAATTCAGATATATCATCTATCCCCGCTGAAAATTTTATTTTAAAGGCACATATAACTTCACTAGAGTTAGTCTCGGAAGTGAACATAAGAATGCGGTATGTGTGTGGATGTATTTGGTGGACATTGGTTTTCAGTTACTGATTTCAATATTCTATCTATTTTTGTGATGTCCTTAGATTTGATACAATTTTGCCATCGTCTAGTAGGTAAGTGTTTTTTTGGCGATTTTCTGAAGGGGATGTGTAATTTATTATAATATTCCACATGATTTTAGTCCGGTTCTTCGATTCTATTATCAGTCTGTCATTTTCCATTACTTTAGCTGCATAGATAATCTTTCTAAGAATGGATTTATATTTACGGAAATAATCATGAAATTCGGATTGTTGATTATTGAGTTTTGAAAGATAATATAAATGACGTTTATTATTGGGAGAAATTCAAATCCCTTAAGTTATCTATCGATTGTGATTGTGGCCATTAACTTAAAGGAAAAAAAGACCATTAATTTAAAAGAAACTTCTGAGAAAATATTTAATGTATCTTATTGCCCTAGTCGTATCATATTACCTCACACTCCCCTATCGGTTTCGTTTGTTCCTTCGTTCCTTCCTTCGTTCGTTCGTTTGTTTGTTTGTGGCGTATGCATGAGCTTCTATTTGGTATCGTATTGTGACGTGACTCAGTCAGAAACATTTTGTAGAAGAATCGCATTTAGCCCCTTGTAATTTTGCTTTTTCGCGGATTAATATAATTTATATTAATTTAATATTATATATAATTTAATATTTATATAATTAATATAATAATATAATTCATGCAGAACTCAAAAAAAATCAAAAATGATATATTTTAAAATATTCTTGGTTATATGGATAATATTAACGTCCGCATTGGCGTCGATATAAACTTATGTGTGATAAATTCTAATTCTTCTGTAAATCTATACATTTTCTTCAGTTTTTAAATTTAATTATAAAAAGGAAAATGTACTAAGGTTTTATTAACGCCGAATAGAACTGAAAGAATGTTATCGGGCGGGATACAAACTCAATGGAGGCCACTTCTCGCCCGCGGGATATTGTTTTCTACCACTGATTAATTCCGTATATACCACTCTAATTACGTGCTTTGAGCGGTGAAAAACAGATGTAACTGCCATTGGTTGAAAGGAAATGCGAGAAATTAAAAAGCATATTATTATTTTTCCTGAGAATAAATTGAATTGATTGGATAAGACGCCTAAGGATGGCGGTCTACTGTATAATTACTCTTGAATCGAGAGTTATTTTAATAGTTCTAATTCAGAAAAAATACCTTCCGAATAATCACAAGTACTTGATTATAACACGTACTTGTGAAATAAATTTTTTGTACTTTATTAAATACAATGTTGTTCGTATTTTGTTGATCACGGAGCTAATTATTTTTATTCCTATCTTCGGAGTGTGCTAAAATGTTAAATTTTCCTCTACCTTACGGCTTTGATCGGAATTGATGCGACGGTCCCTTGCTTGTTTCCGGAGAGTAAACTAGTTTGGTCATATGCAGATTGTAATTGCTTTCTGACAATAAATTTATATAGTTATAATATATATGAAAACCTGAACGTGAGTAGATAGATAAAGGGAGAGTATAAGTAGTGCCCACATTCGTGTGAATAGTCTGATTTGGCCATAGGCCGAATTTTAACAGAATAAAGAGTCAGTTTAATGAACCTCACCAGCAGCAAAACAATTACCCAATATTGTTATCACAGCTTTTTTTTTTTTTTTTTACAACCGAGAATTGAGATTTGTCGAAGTCATGGAGATCTCCAAAATGACAGGTATTACATTTTGACTATTTAGAATTTACGAATTTTAAAATTATTAAAGTAACCCACACGACGAACATTTAAAAACAGTATTTTTATATTACGTAAGATATAACGATCATAAAACATGTCTTGGTCAGGTCTCCGACAGGAGCAAGCTATGTAGTTATTAAATGCTCCGTTCCACTTCTAAATCCACAAAATTGAGATATTGGGAGTACGTGAGTTTTCGTTTCGGACCCGCATATTTTGAATGCCACTCTCAATAAAATATGTGGCATAATGTATCGTAAGCATAAGAGCACGAAGCAACGATGTTTTCTGATAAGCAGTCACAGAACAAAAAGGATGAATGTTTCGAACTCGATCTTTTAACGTAATTTCCATATGCTCAAAAAGTCGCAGTAGATCGTATGACGTGCGAAAAATTATGTTAAGTTGCTATATCTTTTTTCTTAATAATAACTTGTTCCTGTTTTATTGGCCATCATACTTAACCAATTGCCACAATTGACTTATTATTAAAGAAAGAATAGTTTCTGGATAAACACTTTCTCATAATATTACACTTTTCCTTACAGGATACTTTGAAATTGAATTGAAATAAAAAAAGAATTTATTTTAAAACTGTGTTAAACCAAAAAAATAATCTGAAAATTATGATTTTTTAATTGAATAATTTAAAGATAGAAACCGATTATATTATTTTGAACAAGATTTTCAGATTATTCCACGCAACACTGGCTCACTCGATGTAGAATTCACTTTTATTTATCTAGTGATCAATGCGTGGTGAATTATTGCGAACCCAACTTAACCGAAATCTTGTGTGGTATCCGTAATTTCTCGAATTCGAATTTAGAGTTATTTGCTGGGTCTAATCAATGCATTATGAAAGGCCCTTAAACTTCAAAGAAGTGGATCTAAGATGGATATTAAAGGATCTCCTGTCAAGAGGTGTCTGGTTAGTGCAAAGGTCCCATGTCTACTCGACTAACACCCTATCATTTGAACAGCACCTCCCAAACATATTATAACCTCTTGTATGTTGAGTCAACTGCTTCAAACGGCACCCTACTTGGGCAAATAACACTCTCTTCCCGCTGGAGTATTTTTAATTGTAAGAGACAATAAACAGTATCCTTTTTTTAACGTTTACCTTGATATAAAAAAATTATTATCTGACGAACCTTTATGTTCAGTATTTTACAAACACAACGTTTCGATCTTTGCTTATGTTATCCTCAGGTGTTAATTAACATGGGTCATGATTACATGACTAATATTTACACAGTATAAAGTAAAAAACGAGAACAATAAAAAAACAAAATGAACAAACAATCAAAATCGTAAACACAATCTACAAAATTATACTAATCATTTATCAAGTATCTATCATTATATATTATGATACCAATTTATGTTTTTGATTTTTTGTTCATTGTTTTAGGGTGTGTGTTCATACTGTAACTATTAGTCATGCAGTCATGATCCATGTTTATTGACACCTGAGTTAAGCTGAGCAAAGGTCGAAACGTTGTGTTTGTAAAATACTGAATATAAATGCTACATAAAACAACGTCAGATAAAGATTTTTCACATTGTATTGTTTCGCATTGACATGGTCATCGCCAAAACAAAAATATGGTGTAGCTAAACCCAGGCGATATTATGTTCATTATTTACACTGATTTTTTCTATCAAATATATATGATAAAACTTCTTTCTTGATAATACGAGAACTGTACGTTTCAATTCAATTGTTTTCGCCTATAATTAAACCTATTTCTGGGTATTTTAACTAAACAGTTAAAACTTCTTTCTTGATAAAACTTCTAATGATAAAACTTTTTTCTTGATAATACGAGAACTGTACGTTTCAATTCAATTGTTTTCGCCTATAATTAAACCTATTTCTGGTTATTTTAACTAAACAGTTTAATCTGTATTGCCAACCGCTTCCACTGTCTTGAAATCAATTCTTTTTTAAAACTTTGTTGAAAAATATTGTCTCAAAAATTTATTTCCTAATTACACCACTTTGAGTATGTCAAGAAGTTCAACTTCCAAAATAATGCCTTCTACCGATAATAAATGAAAAAAATGAATAAAACATCACATTGAAACAACATTGTAATAAGAAAATCAGAAGGGAAAAGACCGCCATTTTTTGTAATACTCGTCACAAATAATTGGCATTCGAATGTAAATTTGATGTAATATACGTAAATACAAGGCAACTTGTTGGATAGGTGGGATAAAACATTTTGTTCTATACTTTTCAAAATATTATGGTTTAGCTAATCACATCAACAAACATTTTTAATTAAATAGTTTTGAAAATTATAAAATTTTAATACGTTTGATTCTCTTTTACCTACCATATTTGGATAAAATGGGTTCGATTCATATATCACTAATCTCTTCTAGGAAAAAATATGTGATGTATTCTGACAGCACGATACACCTAGTTTTCAAACTGCGTAAGTAGATATGCACGACTTCGACAAAATAAGAAAAGTTTTCTGGTAGTCATACAAATTTTCCAAGTTTTTATGACTTTCAAATAACTTGTTGAAGAGGATACATTACAAGGAAATTTTTATATTTGACTGAGATTTCGCGAGCTTAACCTAAAAAGTTCTTGCAAATTATTTGCGGGCATATTTAGATTCAAAAACTTGAAAAACTTTCATAACACAGAAAATGGCGAGTGTAAGTAGTCACTGCAAAACCTCTTTTATGAATAGATCCCTCCCCGCCTACTACGAGACACCTGTTGCTTGATGTGACCTCATAATGTTGGTTCAGGATAGATAATGCTACCCTGAAGAATAACTTTAAACTACCTTCAAGAAGATCAGTACTTTGGGTTTTCTTTAAACTTAAATATATAGCTAACATCGGTCGTCAATTCACTTGTTCTTGTGGTGCTATTCTCTTCTTTTCTATTTTGTATCGAGTGTGTGGTAGTACGGATATTACGTTTTGTCTTAGTTTTTTGTAGTACGAATATTGACTTGTATTCTTACTGCAAAGAGTCACTTTTGGAGTACTATTAATATTTATTTGGATATTTTATTTATCCGCTTTAGGCAGCCATATTGCATTATTTTCGGACAATTTACATGATTTTGAATGTACCTTATATAGAGCTTTAGTTTAACTGATCATGTTTAAGCCCGGATGCTATAGACAGGGGGTCGAGGGGTGAAGAACGGAATTTTGAAGCAAGTTCCAATAGGGAAGATAAGAGATCAGGAATATGAGTTTATTGCTGTCATAGAGTATGTTATGGTCGCGTAAAATTGGTCTTAGTATGAGATAATGAAATTTATTTTAAAACCAGTAAATTAATGGGAAAAAGGAGCAATAAATTTAAAAAAACGTTACTAAATAAAAGTTAATGTCTCAGGAAAGTAGGTGCTTACTTATTATCTAAAATGCTCTATAATATGAAACTTCAAAATCGCTTCGTCACTTTCACGTGCTCGACATAAACATTAATTTAAATTTAATTTTAAACACTTTGCTAAATAAAAGTTAATGTCTCAGGAAAGTAGGTGCTTACTTATTATCTAAAATACTCTATAATATGAAACTTCAAAACTTCAAAATGACGAATGAAAATCAGTCATATATCATGTACATGTCAAATGTCATGTGGAAGTGCCTATTTAAACGACTTACATGTCTAGAATGAATACTCCGTGCGCACCATACGTTCGAAATGCGAAGCTTTGTCTCGCTATCTGAGGAAACCTCTTATCACATTGGTGTCCACTGCATTCCATTCTCCTTTTCACATCACTGCAGACTCATGGATCCTGACGTGTAACGGAGTCGGTTTATCATGTTACTTTATTATGTCACAGAAGCCTGGAACGCAAACGGCGAGGAAATTCCCTGGCACACACTCCACTGGAGACCTCAGCGTTTAGTTGCGGACAATAATAAAGAATCAGAAGTATTGTCTTGAGGAATTGGTCAAAAGAAAAGAAAAACACCACAAAAATTCCCAACGTTTCTTGTATATTTTATCCATCCTCAGGGCTAAAATACAAAAAAAATCCACAATCTATAATTTTATTATTATTATTATTGTATTTTAGCCCTGAATGGACAAAATATATCCGAAACGTTGACGAGTTATGCAGTGCTTTTTCCTTTTGAGGAATTTCTCAAGACAAACTTCTGCAATACCAGTGGTCAAGAATTAGAACCCTTGTTCTGTAACACTGACAAAGAAGTAAAAGGGGAAAATGACGCCATATTTAATTAGAGTTGGCAGATACGATGGGAGACCAGTAATAAAGGCAGTGATTTGTGTAGATTTATTCCAAAGGTTGATGTCAGGAATAAAAATAGGAATCTGGTTTTGCCAACAAAAAATGGGTTTGAAATTTTAACAGAACACGGGAATTTCGGAAAATTAAAAAAAAAAAAAAGTGGAGACAGATATATGTCCTTTCGGGAAAGAAGGAGAGGTTGACGATCACGCCATGTGGAATTGCGGTATTTATGATAATGAACGGGGGCTATACATTTGATTTTTAATGGACCAAGTGATCAGAAATATTAATTGCACTAGTGAGATTTTGGCAAAGAAAATTTTGTATGAAAAATTAGCAGAATATACAAGTATCGTATGTGAGATAAGAAACGTTGTGAAAGATGGATGCAAGCAGTAAAGTTGGGTCACAAACGAAATGAGACGAAAAGAATATCAAAACAAACAGGTGAAGACTCGGCCACAAGGCGATAGGAGAGCAAAATAGATGATAAAGAGAATGAAAGAGAGCCATCTATTGATGCAGTTGGAAAAGTGGTTCAAATAAAACAAAAACCAAAAAAAAACGTTTATTATGTGATCATTTAAATGTTAATGAATATTGTATATCATCAATATATTCTTCTTCTTGATAAAATAAACTAATGATGAGTTTTACAAAAGGAAAAACTGGGAGTGAATGTGACGGGTGAATGCGGATGAGTGATTGTTGTGTTAGAATGAAATTGGGTAAATAAAGTTGAGTTGCCAGGGAACATGAGGTATCAAATCGATGTTGGTCTAGTGTTGGTGTTAAACCTCACTCGATATAGAGGGATCGAACTCGTACACTGTCGTTCAGCAATACGTACGAAACAAGCTGGGGAATATTTGAGAAGAGTAGGAAAATTTAGCATTTTGTATATCCTATGAAGTTTAGAGCAAGTATTTTTTTAATTAATCAAGGATCTTCGCTGATATAACAGTATTGGATCCCCTGATACCAAAGAAGAGGATTTTGGGATAATGCCCGACTTTACGACGTGAATCTGGTAGCAACTGCTCTCATTCCTTTTGAAATTTAGTTTATAATACTGTTTACTTTTTCTTCATGTATTCTATTTTTTATATATTCTGCATATTGAAAGCACCTTACTTAAGAAAAAAATACTCAAAAATTGCTCCCCATGGTAACAGAGAAATTCTATTTACTCAAGGGCAAGAAAACATTTAAATTAATTTTACCGAAATACCTAAAACGTCGCCAAATTGCACAATAGAATTTTGAAGTAGTTTTTTTATTGTGCGACATAAAATATTTAAAATGAAAACTGAACTTCTACTGCTAAAAATCCAGTAGTAATGAATACATACTGCAAAGGATAAGTACATGAGAGTTAAATTTAGATAAATTTAGTTAAATTTAGAAGTGATTAAACCAATTTTTCACGTTTTCATTTTGCCGTTGCGCACATTATAATTTTACGTAAGCTGTTGGTGTAATGAGCAAAGTGCACATTCGTGATATGACTCCGTTCGAAATGAATGGTGCTCCTGAATATAGGCTGATCTCATGAAATGACGTAAGAATCATTTTATCATAAAGAGTCATATCATAAACAACAAAGTACAATATTTGATATTTTTGGTACGTATATTAACCGAATTAGTGTAAGATTCCTATAAGGTTCGTTTAATAACACTGTCAATACTGCGTAATAAAGAATACTGTTCAAACAATGGTAAAATATTTGAAATCCCTAAAATTTTATTCTATGCGATTACTGCTCTCGATTTCTTATTTGAGAATTATTGTTTCTGAATCCTGAAAGATATTTTCCAGTGTATTTCTCTTTTTAACAAAAAATATCTCACAACACTGGTCCAATTGCGTAAATGTTTCAAATAACAATATGATGGCAGTACAAGTATTTTAGATGTGTGTGAAACCTTGGAGATATGTTGGAATACTTTCTGAGTTTATGGTATAGAAGATGAAACGCTATGTATTGTTGTCAATATGTCAACGAATTAATACAATAATTTCAGAAGGAAGATTTAATATCTTTGATGAACAAAACAGATGTAATCAGTTCTGCTGAAAAACATTACATTTTTCAGTACTATGATATGAAAATGATCTAAATGTAAATATTTTCAATCTATCTGTCTATTCGTTCTGAAAAATGGTGGGGAGACTGCTCTCGGCTGTGTAGTTACAGGAAGTAAGGGGACTACGCAGTTAAATGGGGAGGGGGAATAGTATTTAATAATTACAGAGAACTAGTTCTTTTCTCTTTCACTTTTTCTCAAATTATATACGTAACGAATAAGTACTGATAATAGGTACAATTTTGTAAGAATACATTTGTAGGGACAGGGTGGTGATGAACGATGAGAACCATTTTTCTTCTTGTAGTGAAAATGAAATGGTCGTTTCACGCATACAAATTACGAAGGATTGATTTAAAATCTTTGGCGTAGATCTCACATTCTCTTCCTTTGTCACGATCAGACACACACATGGTCGAAATTATTTGTGAAACTAGGTTGACAAAAATTTTATCAAGTTCTAGTTGTGCTATTTAAGTCTATCATCATTATATTATTAAATTGTAAACTTACACGACATTTTATAGATTAATAAATGTATTTTACTCACAACGTTTCATCAGCAGGTTTGCGACTTCTTCAAGTGTTTCTTAATAATATCAATACATTTACAGAGAGCTCTAATGACCTTGACGTTGGCGAGCCCTAAAACCCCACGAAAAAAAATACATTTCATATTATCAAGTACACAAACCTTTCAACAATTAGTAAACATTAATACCATAACATAAATAAAATTACATAATATGCAAAAACAGGAAAAATTAAATTAATAAAAAAAACAATTCAAAATTATAATATTCATAAATCAATACTCGATAATTTTGCTGGGTCCCCATCTAAGTTGAAGTTCTCATTGTGGTTTTCATGCATCATTTCGGGCATGTAGCGTTTACAATAATTGTTTGTATTGTGTTATTAACACTTTCTAAATGTCGACGCGTTTGTGGAACTGATACCATGTATCCAAGAAAATGTATTGACATTATTGAGAAACACCTGACGAAATAGCAAAACTACCGACGTAACATTGCGGGTAAAATACTTTTATTTATCAATAACATGTTATTATTTAGTTCGACAAGTATATTTGACTAATATCGTGATTTTCTATTATTTGTTTTTTCCTAATGTAACAAAATAAATTCTAAAACCTTTCCTGAGAACATATTTATGAATTAACTTCTTTTATTTAGGCTCTAAAACTCGCCAATATCATGGTTTAATAATAAAAAATCTATCCCTTGTCCTAAAAAAAGTAGTATCACGTAAATCGAATGAGTGGTTCTCGAGTTTTAAGAAGAGAAACAAGTTGCAGATATATAATGTATCACATTTCGTTATTAAATGGGGTCCCCCAGATGCCTCAGATGGTAGCGTTCTTGCTTCTCATCAAGCCAACTTGGGTTCAACTCCCGATGATAAAATTAGTAGCTGTTCACTTCAAGGTCCCAGTTCATATAGCAGTGACTACTGAGTAGCTAACCTTCTTTCACCTATCCACCTCCTACGATCTACTAACCCCTCCAAGTGGACCAAGTTGTTGGTAAATCCAGCTATCCGGCCCACCTACTAACAATAGTCCTCACACCCACCACTTACCTCCTATCGCTCCGTGTAGATAAGATTCAACAGCGCGCTTCATTTCCCATTTACAAATACTACAATGAAAAAATTAAATAGTCGATATCTTGCTTAAATTACCGATAAGGGCCATCCATGAATTACGTAAAGCAAAAGTTACCATTTTAATACCCTCCTATCATAACGATACCTCTGCCCCTCTAAACCAGAACCTTTTAGCTCCCCCAATAATTACGTAACGCTAGCCCTCTCCCCAACCCCGCTACGAAATGTTTAGGTTTCTTTCTATTGGATGTTTTATTGGGCGGAGTTTGTCACCATAATATATGTACTCCTTCTGAACTTGAAAACACAGAGTAATGAGGAACGAAAATATGGATACACTGACTTAATTTTTCGTTGAGAAGGAGTACATATATTATGGTGACAAACTTTAATGTTAAAAGCGCCCAATAGAACAGCGTTACATGATACCAAGGCTAACACCCCCACCCCGCAGTAACGCTGTGTAACTATATGATACAACCCTCTCTCAACCCAAAACGTATAACGTAATTTATGGTTGGACCCTAATGTATGTTTTTAAAGCTTACAACGAGGTACGCATTATTTATTTAATCGCTAGTATGAGTAATGGGAGGTGGGCGCACAAGGGAAGTTACTTTAACTAGTTAGGTCTTAGTTAGGCATTGCTTGGTGTTTCTAAAAATGTTTGTAGATGTGAAGAATGGTTGTGGGTTCGGAGTAGGATGTTTTGCAGAATTGGTGTTGAGAGTGGTATGGGATGATATGAACAGTGTAATCATGTTTTAGAACTGTTATCCCAGAAGCAGATATACAAAATATCGAAACGTTTACGTAACGAAAATTGTCTTACTGGGTCTAATACCCAAGAATATCCCACTACTAAAACAATCATACTCACTATTTTTTTCACTCATCACATTAACGCTAACGTTCCTTTTTATCACCGTAACCATCTCCACCTTCCATAATCAGCTCGAAATCTATCCCTTGTCCTATCTACAATGTTGACCTCTTCTTGTGTTCTCCTATGTCCCATCTATGAAGCTGACCTCTCCTCATTATCCTTCTTATTTGCATCCCGAATCGTGCCTATCATTGTCACGTATTCCTTATATTTACTACCCATCTCTTCATTCTATAAGCAAAGTAAGCATTTATTATTGCATCCACTTATACAAATGTTATATTATGTCGGCATAAGTGAACGCAATGTCACCTCTTCGCCGCCGTTGCGTCACACCTCGTCACACACAGACGTTCGCGATGTTCCTCGACGCGTCCCAGCCGTCGGTGCTGTTAATACCTTGATTGCAGCGGCGGCGCGGAGGCGCAACGGAAGACGTTCAGTCGGATTATTTCTCCCCCTCCCCCTCGAAACAACCCCCCGCGAAGAACAAAGCTATGCCGCTGCTCCCTTTAAAAGAGGCGGATGGAAAGTAGTTGAAGAAGAGTTTGTTGCTTCGGTTGACCAGCTTTCTCACGTGCTATGGGTTCTAGGATCCCAAAGTGGTTTGTACAGACTCCCGGGGATCTTTGGATTCAGTAGAGGAATTAAAATTTATTTTGGTGTGCGTGGACAACGTCAAAGGGTCTGTGAAAGGTTAAATAAATAAAAAAGAATAATGAATAAATAGAAAAATTAATAATTATGATCAAATTTCTATTGATAGTGTGAAAAGCCGATAAATTATAAATTATTATGATTACAATAATAAACAAATGCGCAGAATAGTTTAACGAGGATACTTGAAATACTGATTCCAAATGCGGGTACCATTTATATGACCCGAATTTTGGCGATCTGTCAAATATTTTTTAAATTTCATAGTGTTTCGAATGAATGTAACTTTTCCTTACCATTTACGACACTGGGGGGGGATCGACGATCAGATTTCTGCTCGTGGGCAGAGTCAGTGAGGCTCATAGATAGAGCTCTGAGCAGCTGTCAGGTCTTGAGGAATACTCAGCCAGTTGTAAAATAAATGGTGGGATCAAATTCTTCAGAGTTTGGTACGCTTCACTCCTAATCCTCCTAGTGCTCCTAGTGTGAACGGAGGTTGTACGCAAGAAGCTTGATGATAAAGGACGGAGTGACAAAGCTGCGGTGTAAGGAGGAGATTTTGGAGACAGAGAAGAGGATTGAATTATTTTCCGAGTAGGTAGGCAGCTAAATACAGTGAGAGATGCAATAAAGGAAGCACGTAGAATGTAAGAGCAATGAAAAATATAAGAGGAAGGAGTTCGAGGTGAAATATCGAAAGAAAAAAAAGATGTAAAGCAAGTCGCACCCACATCCTCGACAGACAATATCCGCACATTTACACAATTGGAAGTGCGGATATTGGGGAAAATGAATATACATTTATTTTGTATTTTGTTTCTATTTTATTTTGAAACAATAAATAAATGCTACCAACGTACCAACTCTACCCTCATTTTTCTGTGGCAAAGGTCCTGGTCAAGTCTGTTCATTGGAGACAGTTTGACCTCCAACGGCAATTAAATTTATTAATTCAATTAATTATTTTGTTGAATTTTACGATCATTTAAATGTAGAAATTTTATCATTTATCAAATTAATACCTTTTACTCTATTTCATACTCTCCAAAACTCAAATATCACCGTTTTTGGTAATCTAAGACCCTTTCTGATATTTGGAAATAGCCATGAATAACATCAAATAAATAAAAATAATACACGATGTAAATTACGAAAATAGAAAAAACACCACATAAAATAGAGACAAAAAAGAATAAATAAAATCTGAATTTTTATGGTACAAATATTTTGTGTTGAGTCTCCTATTATAGTATCATATTGAAGATCTTTGATAACTACTGCGAGTAATTTTTTATCATACATTTCGCTTCTAGAAGCTTCGACTTTTTCATGCATTCATTGTAAAAAACATGCAAGCTACGTAGTCTTCGGATTCCATAAAATACGTAAATACTAATTCTGAAAGTACGAATATATCCAAGATGGAAATATGGCAATTCAATCAACTGCATCAAATGCAGTCGTCAAACTAAAATCAAAAGTGTGCAGCGATATAAATTATATAGGAATAAGAATTTTAGCGAGTGATAAATATCTCAATATTTACTTTTTTTTTCTTTTTAACGCGTTTAAAATTGAAATATCAGAAAATCTAAAATTGATGTTTAGGTAATTGAATTTACAACATCGATGTAATAATTCAATTAGTTCATGGATAGTGATAATGTGACAAATCACATTTCACCCAGATTTACACTCTTTAAATCAGAACATAAAAATGTAATTGAAGTAAGCATTTACAATACGAATATCCCATATCAAAATTTCATGTCCCCCTCTTTAAAAGTTTTCACTTTACGTCAATGAATCATTCAGGTCAGAAGTATAAATTAACAAAGGTCTTACAAAGTGTTAAATTTATGACAATCTTCTGAATATCTCTGAATTTTAACCTTCCTCTTTAGCAAAACTCACGGAAGATAGTTCTATGACTTATCAAGTCACCAGAAACATAGGTGCACTTCCACATGTATGTGTTAATTACGATTTGTAAGGATAGCGTAATTTTCGTAATTTTCATATCACATTCTTCCTGTTATTTCTTACACTCATCCACAGACATTAAACTATTCATAAAATAATAATTAAACCTTCAAAGTTTAGAGTAAAGAATTAAAAATAAGGATAAAATAAAAAGGAATCTGACGAGCGATCGAAAGAGACATCACGAGACACACCCAAAGGGGGAGACGCAGGAAAAGTGTGTATCGTCTCCGTAGACAGGAAAGAAAAAATAGAATAAAATACTGAGGCACCCAAGAGTCCACATCGTCTTCCTGTCTCCCATCCCGTCTTCTTTTTCATTTTCTATTTTAAAATACTTGTAACGCTTTGAAGTAAGAAGAGAATCATCAACCACCAAGGGTGTGTCTTGTTGAAAGAGTTCGAATGAAGTGTTTAAATGAAGGTGTATAAATGTTAAAAATAAAGTTTTCAGTTCAAGATCTAATCAATGTGAACCATCATTGACATCAGTTTAATCATGATAATTTCTCATACCAGAAATATATTTTACAATATTTGAAAGAAATACAAATAATTTAACGGTAGCAAGAAATTCAAAGAAAATAACCAATAATATTTTAATCAATTTACGACGTTTAAAGTAGACTTGTTTATTTATTTACTTATTTTATGCCTTTTGGCAAAATGAGGTTCAGGTCATGAGACCTGCTCTTCCATCTAACCGTTTCACTTAGGAGAGGGAATTAGGAAGGAGAGATGTTGGGTTACCAGGAAATTCATGATACCAAACCGACATTTATCTGGAACGTGAGGGGAATCCCAGCTGAAAACCTTACCTAGTTCGACCGAGCAGGGTTTGAGCCCACGCTCTACCGCTCAGCGGATCGTTGTAGACGCTACTACTAGGCCTCCGCTGTTGTTTATTCCATTCACAAACAGAACGTAAACTATATAATTATGGTAGTTTTTGATTGAATTTCACAATCCAGAGTACGTGACTCACAGATGAAGTCGGGGCAGTTAGGTAGCCAGACCGATAATAGTTTGATTCAACAAATACCAAAAAAAATTCTACCCATACTTTAACGCAAGGACGCTCCGTGGCTACCATTTTGTTCAAATTATTACCGGGTCCATTTGTGGGATCACATAAGACAGATGGCCACAGCTGCCCGTCGCGGGCAAGCTAAGAGCAATTCCTATCATCCAACTCGTTGGTGAAAGGATGACTGGATGCCCAGTGATGGGGGACAACCGGCGGTACTTATTGCTTTCCTACAACTAGAACAGTCGTGTAGATTGTTTTATGCACAGTTTCGTGAGAAAGGAGGAAAAGTATTTTGAGCAAGCGCGAATCGGCATGGCATTTGTCGAAGATATTCTATTTCGTTGCATAATATTTATGTATATTGGAATTAATATATAAAAAATAGAAGATATTGCGATTCATTAATCGCAAATGATGTAGCTGAAGAGGCGGTGTGAATAGTTTTGCTAATTTCCATTAACCTCTCTTTTATTTTATCGCTGGCCATCTCCAACATATACTGAAAGTCATGTAACTTTGCTCAGGTATCCTGAGAAAATGTAACCTGAGAAAAAGAAACTATGAGCGGGAACTAAGCACTGAGTTTATTAGCTTTCTGTAAAGTAGTAGCAATAAATTAGTTTATTGTCGTCATCATGGTCATAGGAAATTTGTAATTGCTCTCTTACAACAAATTATTAATTAATTAATTTATATCTTGTCAGTCTAACTGGCTAAATCTTGGTACAGGGCTTGTAAACAGAATAGACAACGCTTTTACTTCGCCATCGCCTATAAGTTTAATGATTAATGTGCCTCGCATTTTGTTGGCAGTACTTTCGGTTTTTTTAAACTTAAATCTATCACCAACATCGGTCATCAATTCAATTCACTTGCTCTTATGGTGATATTCTGTTCTTTCTGCATCGAGTGTGTGGAACGAATATTACCATACGTCTTAGGTTGGTGTGTTATTTACTTCTTTTTTTACACCAAATATTTAAAATATTTTATGTGACTACTATTCAAATGTATTTGTATATTACTTTAATTCGCAGAAGTTGTCAATTCGTGTTAGGCAGCCATACTCCTTTATTTTTGGTAAAGTTATACGACTTTGAATATAAGCCGCGGTATAATGCCTGCAGGATGTCTTTTATCTACGTCCATTTTTTAAATCACTGTTTACTTTATAATGTCTCATGAATGCAGCACAAACGAAATTCATACATCCCATTCTAGGAAAAATCTCTGGATTGGAGAACTCATTAACTTTAAGCAAAGACAGAAAATATTACAAACGTTTCATATCGGAAACGATGTTTATAAAGACTCATAACAGGAGTAACATTAATAATTACGTTTAGTATTTATAGTACTATTTTATAACTTTTGTGTATGATTTCGGTTTTGTTGTAAATATATTTTGAATAATTTTTATGATCAATCATGTTAAGTTATGATTAATAATTTGTCTTTACAGTGTATTACAAAGCAAATCGTGGACTGCCCTGGTAACGCTCTGACCTTTGACTGTAGTAATTAGTCCCCAGAAAGAGCCAAGAGTAACTTTTAAAGTCTTTTTAACTTCAGTCAGTGTATTGTAATACTTACTTCTTTGATACTCTGATGAATCATGAACCGGGCGCTTTTATAAGCCATACGTGTGCGTTACAATCAATTGAAATAATGCCAAGACATTACAAGGACGCGAATATCATGTACTTTTCTTTACCATAAGAATACTATAAGTATTCATAGTTTTATATCTCGCAGGTTTATATTCTTCATTTATGGACTCAAATCAAAATTCGCTTTCGAGCCTCAACCCATCTCCTCCCCCACAAAAAGAGAAATGAGTGAAAATTTAAAATTTTATTATATTTTGTAAAAGAAAAAATAATGATGTCTGGTTCATAGGTAGGTATGTGCATTGCGTAGTAAAATTATATTGAATTCTTGTAAAGTTATATTGTAGTGTTTATTACAAAATGGTAAGTTGCCTTAAATGTGCATCACTTTGCTCCAATATCCACAGACACCCCAATCTGAGTCCATCTCCAAATAAATTCCTATATCCGCAACTAATTATGCTTACTCTTACGTCGGCAAGTCAGTTACAGTGTTTTCTGTTTAGGCCACTACTCATTGTAGTTACCCGTCTTCCAGATAGTATTGTTATACAGATCTGCAATGTTAGTACAAAAAACAAGCAATCAAAAATGCAATAGCGTTTTCATAGTCGTTTGATAGTTGTTCATAAAAGAGATATAGAAGAGCGTCAACAATTTAACGGCCTAATATGAAGTGTCTAATGATGCATGGGTCAAATTTAATAAGGCCAAGTTTGCAAGTTGTTCCATAAAGACGATCATATGATCACAATCATTTCATCCGCGACTTTCTTCTCTTTGTATCATGAAAGTATTAAAAATAGAAGAGTTATCAGAGAAACGGTAGTTAATCACAATGATCCTTAAATTTCCATTTCATTTAAATGCTTTATATTGTAAACAGACTGTTCATGAAAAGCAGGAGTCGGAAAGATACAAATCAAAACTTACAAATGTAATTATTTTGAAACGTTTCTCGATGGAACTAACATTTCTTAAAAACGTTTCTACATGGAATTACAGTTGAGAAAATTTAAAGCTGTCCTATAAAATTTGATTCGTTTTCTGCGACCCCAAAACTACAAGATAAACATTTTTATATCAAAACATTGCAAAAATGTTGTTAAAATGTAAAAAAATATACGATTTTCTACATTAAATCCCGATTAAATTTCAATTCTTTGTATCACGGGTTATTATCATCTAAATTGCTCGATATTTTGCACAGCTTATTTCCTTTGCATTCAGAACCGATCTAAGCAGAGAATGCTATTCCTTTTCGTATAACGTCATATTTTGTGTAATATGTACTCTTTAACTCAGTTTTTTTCCTCTCATATTTGAACTCATATATAAGTTTTAATCGATTACTGTATTTTTCGTTTTATACTTTCTTTTCTAATATATTTTGTTCTGTGTAATAATATTTTTTAAAGGAATATACATTTTGTCACGAAGGTTGTTGTTTTAAGCTAATGCTTCTGTATATTCAAACAGCTAAATAATTAAAATTTGAATATCGATTTTTAAATGCCATCCTGGGGTGTGGTATAAGATGGTATCTGTTATAATTATTATTGTTTAATGATCAGTTACAGTTATTAACGAGTTTTATTTATATGCTACACACTTCGATTGTTGAAAGGTAATAATAACAAATGAGTTAATTAGCAATAAAACAATAATTGCATGAACGTAATAATTAATCCAGCAAAAAACATAACATCCCGCTTAGAACTGACCGTTTCGTAGGATCTGGAATTTCGAGTGTATCAGTGACGTCGAAAGTTATTAACGAAGTATGACGTCACACTTTAATATATCGACCCATAAAATGCACAAAGCCAACATAATTACATCTCCGTCCGTGGCGGGGAGTGCAAGCAGGTGACGCAGACTGCAATGAACCGCCAGGCGGCGGAGGGAAACACAGTTGGACCTGCAGCGAGCAATGACAGCCGCAGGAGCTCTTCCCTTGTATGCCATGGAGCGCTTTGCTTCGTTCGATGCCGAGAGACAAACTTCGACACGGAGATGCTATTCTAAGAGGAGCGCGTAAATACCAAGGTTCCCTCTTTTCGCGGTGACATCTTCGTCAACGCACGTGCACAAAAGTTCACCGACCGTCGGTGCTCATGCGCTGTCAACGCGAACGTGGAACTCGACACATACCATGCCACAGTGGCAGCGACAGGCACGGAGTACGCGGCGTTATCAGCCACAATGCCAACGACAGGTGAGTGAGGAAACGTGAGGAAACATGACAGAAACTGAACTCTATTCGTAATAAAATATATATNCTCAATTCGTAATAAAATATATATTTTATTTTCACCTTTTATCACATTGTATTCATTTCGCCTTGCCTCATTTACATTTACACAAAAGTGCGTTGATTTATATCACTTTTATTTCCACATATCGATACATTACACACTTTCACGAACAGCAATAAAGCGCACAAAAATCTAACAACAGCGCATATATATAAAGGAATATCGACGCAGTAATAGAATGATAACGACATATTTACGTTATTGCATGTAAGCATTATCGTCCTGCCTAATGAATAGATTCTTACAAAATACCTATGTTATCGACTGTTTTAATAACACGATTTACGATAAAGGTAAACCATTGTCGTAATCCGTTCGTAAAGCGCTATAGCGACCATAAATTGAATTACCGTAGTCGTGTCTAATTTGGTACTTCTCGGAGATACGTATTCAGAGGTTGGAGACACTGTCGATACAAATGAATTGACTGGATGCTTTTTCGAAACACTATCATGAATTCTCTAAGTACATAAATTACACAGATAGTGAATTGGATTAAACTTACTTAATTTGAAGAAATTTATAAAATATTTTACTCCTAAAATAAATGCGAATTAATAAATTTAAGTTCAATTGCCCTAGAAGATTTTCTAACTTTCGCCAAGTCAAGCAGAGTTCCTCAGGAACTGAGATGATATGTATCAAAAGTAGTTACCCATTATCCTGCGTGGTACTAACTATTTGAGGTGTACCTGGTCAAACAAAGCTATTTCCAACAGAATAAATTTTTCAGAAAACATATAGACAGTGTAAGTAAATCATTTATATTTTTAGGAAATATGCCCTTTAAAAATGGAATATTTCGTTACCAAACATCAGTCAAGAATATTATTCTCTTTTGTTCCCAACTCAAAGACTTTAAAACCAAAATTGAGGAAATGCAATAATAATAATAATAATAATAATAATAATAATAATAATAATAATAAATGTTCTGTTTTCTTGAAACATGCAGTAAAACAGATTCATTATGAAATCTATAAGTTTAACATCAATGTACTTATGAAAAACAACTACAAAGAAAACGAGGATTGTTCAAAAAAATTAAGTCCTGAAAAGGTAAAGCGAATGAAGAGCTTCCGTTACAAATAATATAAAGTTACCAATTCAAACACATCGTTTTGTATGTAGCAATTTCAAAAATAATTTCAAAGGAAAAACTAGACTAATATTGGAGTAATAATAAATTTATTGTCAAAAAACAGTACAAACTGCGTATGACCACGTGGAGGACAATAAACTAATTTACTCTCCGGAAGCAAGCAAGGGACCAACCCATCAATTCCGATCAAAGGCCCTAAGGAAGAGACGGATTCAAAAAAATTTCAACAAAAGTTCCTAGATAAGATAAAAAGTTAGCTGCGAGTTATAATACATATATAATGTGAATATGTTTGTAATTTAACGCAAATATGTTTGTAAATTTACATGTACAAGTTATTATCGAACTATAGATTATTCTGAGTATAGTGTTTAAAAATCATAAGAGTTGAAAAAACACTAAATTCACGATTTATTGTTACAATAAACACGCCCCTAGACAAAGCCTAGAGAACCTGTATAAGAAATCCGCCTCTACCCGAAGGAAAAACGGAGAAAAACCCGGGCCAGGATGGGGCTACAGAATTAATGTACACAACCGTGCCAAAGTTGAGTACACATAAAACTAAATTAATATGAGCCATACGGCAACACAATCATGCAAGAAAATAGTTTTTGAAATTGTTATAAGTTATTTAAAAAGTGCTACAGCAATGACGTGATAAAGTACAAGACGGATTTAATTTTTATTAAAATCGATAAATTCTTTTACAGTGTAGAAGCACTGGTGCACGATGTAGTTTTTAACCGCGGATTTGAAGAGATTCAATTTAATAAT
>NNCF01125983.1:0-10744 GCA_002313205.1 Laupala kohalensis | reverse complement strand
GGAATTAAGATTGTCAATGTGACAATTTCATTTGAGATTGTCTTGAATATTAAGACATAAAAGCTTTTTATTAGTAACAGTTTTTAATTTTGTTCCGTTTAACGAATGAGACACATGGGGTAAAGATTTTGTGACACTATTGTGAAATGACATTGTTTTGTGAGTCTTTACAATGATGCAATTTGCATGGAACCATGCCGAGAGGTTAGACAAAATTTTTTGAGCGTTGGCGTGCTTACATAGTAAAATAGTGTCATCAGCAAAAAGAATCATTTTTCAATCTGATGTGGATGATGACATGTCGTTCACATACAATAAAAAGAGTATAGGGCCGAGAATTGATCTTTGGGGTACTCGGCAAGTAAGTAGCTTTGTTTCTGAAAGACAACGCTCAAGTATTTTATTTTTAGTATAGGATATTTCTACCTGTTGATATCTATCTTTTAAATAAGAAGTTAGCCATTGATGTGGAAGTCCACGAATGCCTAAAGAATGCAATTTGGAAAGGAGAATTTCGTGATCGATGACATCGAATGCTTTGGATAAGTCAAGAAAAACACCCTGAGGATTTTCTCCACGGTCTAGAGATGTGGTAACATCGTTTAAGAAGGAAAATATGGCGCTTGTAGTGGAAAAGGATTTCCTAAAACCGTGTTGATCGTCAGAGAGAATGTTATATTTTGATAAAAAATCTAGAAGACGCTTATAGAACAATTTTTCTAGGATTTTTGAGAAAGTGGGTAGTAGAGATATTGGTCGGTAATTTCCAATATTAAGTTTGTTTCCTTTCTTGTGTAAAGGTTTCACTTTAGCTCTCTTAAATATATTGGGAAACACCCCTTCCGATAAAGAACTATTAAAAATATTTACGAGTGGATTTAATATAGCGTGGGACGAAGATTTAACAATAAACTCAGGTATATCATCTATGCCTCGTGAAAATTTGTTTTTTAAGGAGCTGATGATTCCCATGACTTCACTGGCGTTAGTTTCGGAAGTGAACATAGAATTGGGTATGTGGGTGGTAATAATTGGAGGACATTGATTTGGATATATTGAGTTCGTTATTTTACCAACTTCTGAGAAGTGAGAATTAAACAAACTTGCGATGTCCTGAGGATTTGACACGATCTTGCCATCGTTTAGTAAAGAAACATTTTCTTCGCGATTTTCAGAAGTTGACGTGTAATTGTTAACAATATTCCACATGGCTTTCATCCGGTTGTTCGATTTTAGTATATGCCTGTCGTTTTCCATAACTTTAGCTGCATAGACTACTTTTCGGAGAATAGTCTTATATTTACGAAAATAATTATGGAATTCGGGTGGTTGGTTATAGCGTTTTGAAAGATAATATAAACGGCGTTTGTTTTTTGAAGAAATCCTTATCCCTTGGGTGATCCATCTATTGTATTTCTTAGTGTTAATTAACTTGCGTTTTATGGGAAAACTAGAGTTGTAATGTTTTAGGAATATTGAGATAAATACATTGAATTTGTCTTCGGTGTTTTGGCAATTGTACACATCTTTCCATGTTTCTTCACGCTAATAATTTATAAATATGGATTTATTTATGTCATTAAACTCTCTTGTAAATTTGTAAAGGATTTTATTAATATTCAATACTTGAGCAAGGTAAAGTAAATACTTGAGTAAAAGAAATTTTTCTTTTTACACTTGCATATTTATGAAAAAACAAAACAAAATTTTCATAGCCCAATAGCCAGTTTCTTTTTAGTTTTTTAAAAATTATTTTGTGTTATTGTTGTTTCTCATATCTTCTGGTGCCATTTTATGTATTCTCGGGATCCAAAACTCAGAGCATTTTGTGAAGAAAAAGAGAAATTTAGTTTTGGTATAGGAAATAGGTCTACATTTGACTGTACACAATTCGCCTTTTTGGGATCAGATCACCAAGTGCGTGTATTTCTACCGGAAAATAATTAATTGTGATAAGGATTAAAGTTAATTTTCAGAATTATTCTAGTACTACAATCTAATGGCGGGAAAAATACGTTTTTTCTGATAACGTGAAAATAGCTTTTGAATAGAATCTTGAACGGAATCTTCTCAAAATATCTTGCGCGGTAATAACTTAATATTTACAAATTATTCGTATTACTTTATCTTACTCCCTAATGGAATTTAAGAGAGCCAAACATACTCATGTTTCGCTGTTGCAATTTATTTTTTGATTTACGAGTCTACTATCGAATTTTTTATTGTAGAGCCTCATATCGAATATTTGTGGAGAGTACAAAATCGCAGAAAAAATAATTCATTTCTCAATAAACATTGTTTTACTTCTCACTTGCTGGATACTTGCGTATGTAGTTTTAATCGTTTTGATTCAATGATAAAATGATCACGTCATCTTCCTGAGTGTCACAGGATAAATTTTATTCCTTAATAATGTATCTGGTCGTTTTTAGCTATGTTTTTGCAAAAATAATAACCCATTATATTTTGCAAGTAGAAGCTTGAAATTGCTATATGTTGTCACAAACACAACAGTAATCACTGTCCGAATAATATTTTTTTCTCACTTATTTTTTTTTTTTTTTAAATAAAATCTACGTATAGGCAAAAAGAGTACAAATTTCACGCTTGTTCAAACATTTCATATTTAAAAAACTATTAATTCATAAAACCAATTTTTTATTTGCGCATATGCGGGACAAAATGACTCATCCAATGGTGTTTACTGTCTTTTTCTACCATTTTTCTCGTGCTCTCCACAGCTACTAGACGTCAGGGCTTTATAGGAAAAAAAATCCAATAGTAGACGAGGTCTATCTGCGCGCGCAGGCGACTTCACCTTGCGAGCGACGAGGTGGAATTGAGAGGCGTTATCACTTAGGACACGCGTCGCTTTCAAGGACGAGCGCGCTGCACCACAATAGATGGCGGGTCACATTGTACATTCGACACGTCCAAACTTCGCAGACTTGCTTCCTGAAATTATTCCTTTTATCGTGAATGAAACATATATTACTTTAATGAATCGCTTATCAAAGTATACCGTCCTTAATATCAAGCCTATATAGTGTATTGATTTTTTAAACAATCTTCATGTAAGCAAAACAGTTTTAAATTTTAATGATGGTGTTTATCATAATTTTTCCTTTAAAGGCAGTTCAGTTTCTCTGTCGTCCTTTTTAAGTGTTTGATAATTTGAACAAATATGTCTCACGTGCATATGCCTTGACTCCATTTCCAATGAGTCAAAAATAATTTCATACGAATTATATAAATAACTTTTAGTATTTTTTTGTTGATTACAAATTTTTAATAAGAAATTTTCTTATTCAGAACAGCAATCCATGAAGGTCTTTGTAAAGTACGTAGTGGGCAAGTTATGCTCTCTCTCCATCTAGAGACCTTAAGAAGCTATTGTTTGTCAGAGGTCAAGTTCATCGGCCTTGTCACACGACATACAGAGAGTCAATTCGGGCACAGTTTCCTTTCAGCTGGTCACAAATTTACTCCTGAAATAGAAAAATCTTTTTTTTTTTTTATCACTATTCATCACACATTTGAAACACGCTCTCCAAGTATAAAACATTTAATAAGCGTTTTAAATAGCAGTTTACATGTTGATAAAAATTCCTTGTTTCAGTTCGAATGTTGTATGTATCTTATAATTCTTACCATGACGATTTTGGTGACAGCTCAGGGACAAATTCAGAAAAAGAGGTATGGAAAAATTTCTAAATATATAGATATATAGTTCCTTCTTCAATTTATTACACTGATGTCACAATTATTTTAGATTCCTTTGAATATTTCCTAAATTGTCGTAGCATGATTTATGTAAAAAGTTAATTTTGTATTTTCACAAAAATATGAAAGTAAAGCCTAATTCCAATCCTTGGCCCACATAAAAAATTAAGGTCATCTCATGACAATTTCACTCCGATTTCTGAAGTACGAATTTTGATTCCCCCCTCACTATATTTACCGGCATATTTCCGGGCAAATATTCATACAGTTATTTCATACAGTGCTTCGACTTTATTGCGAAGAAAACGCTTAGAAATAGACTCTAAGTGCTTTCAATATAACATTTTATCATAAAGTTGTTTTACTCACATACTGATTTTTTACGACTTATAGGTTATTTCGACCAAGGTATTGTACCTGCTATCATTCAAAGTATTATGTACATTTGTTTAATTGTCCTTTATGAAATCCATGTCACTTCCAGATGAATAACACAGGTCGAAATGTTCACTATCCCATATTCTTTTATCCTGTTATATTGACGTCACAGCTATGTGATCATGTTTTGTAAACCTTAAAGGATCACAAGACTTTTAGTTGCAGTCAACGGAGTAATATTGAACAGTTAGAGTCGATCAATGTTTCATTTTAATTGTTTTGAAAGACTTTCTAAGTCGAAAACAAACAATTTTTTATGTGGCACTAAGTTAGTATATTAATATCCTTTAATACACCCATTCTTGTCTCACATTAGCCTATGTAAATTATTAAGAATTGGCTAAAAATTGTAGTATTTAATCCGTAAAAGAAATATAACCATTCCTAACTACCATTCTCGATTGATAAATAAAAATTATTTATTTTCTGAATTCATTATTGTGAAAATTAAACATAACTCTCATTAAACAAATACTTTTCANGTAATATTGTTAAATGACCCACCAATAAATATTGTATGTCATCTTTCCCGTCCGTTTGGCTCACGCAGTATTCGAAATATTTTCTTTTCAAAATAATATCTGGATAACTAATAATCTGAATTATTGACTTTCTGGTAAGTAAAGTTTCTCTAATTTTTGAAATACTGTTTTAGAGCAAATGATAGGTATATTTCTTTATTTAAAATCAAAATGGGCTTTATTTACATGTACATAAAGAAAATACAATATTTATAGTTTTATTATGTTGCGGATTTATTAATTATTAGATACATGTTTTATTTGCACATTTATTATTTATAAATAGATTTATTATTATATATTTATTATTTATTTCTTTATTTGCAGACACTTAATTGATGTGCCAGTTCGTCCTCGTGCTCGTTCTCGTCCGCGTCCTGTGTCATCTTCCGCTCTGTTGGATTATCACGGATGGCCCCCTCAACTACCCCCGCAGTCGCCAACCTCCTCTGAGAACAGTGAGGATAGAACGGTGGGCTTCGAACTTGCCATGTACGCCTCTCGCAAATGGCACGAGTACCACGCCGTCACGGAGAAGAAATAGAAAAGACTCGACTCTGTGCGCGAAGTGATAAGTGAGAAAAGGGCAATACCAGCAAACTGACTCTGTGCAAGGAAGCACTGAGAAATGAGTGGTTCTTCTATCTGGTATTTTGTGCTCAATTATTCCAAAAACGATTTTATTTTATTTTTAATTAAAAATAGTGTGTAATTTATTATTACTTCAATACTTTTGTTGGCTCTTTAAAGAAGAGGCACCATGGTATCTCACAAAACCCAACAGAGATAAAAGCATAGCTTCTCGGACATTTTTACTCATAGATCCTTCGTACAGCTACTAGATAGATAGACTTCGAAACGCAAGTAAGGGGTCGGCGTGATGGGGAAATGGTACTTATTCAGAAATATTTTTCTTCTCTTCCTTTCCGACAACTTAAATCCAACGGTTCAGTACGATAGATAGTATCAGTGAAGTAGGATGTGAGAAGGATAGTTCCAAACACGTGCATTGAGAACTTCGTTCATCGACTGCGCCGGAAAAACTCGGTAGTCAAGAAATATACACAGTGCGTCCAATGGAAATAAGTGACTCATTAATTTTTAGTTTACAGAAGTTTACAAGACTAATAATTTTTTTTCTTCAAAATATATTAATAAGAATAGATACCTTGGGAGTCGATACTACGCAGGAAGCAGTCCTTAAAAGCTTTAAATAAGTCTTTAGACATACTTTTTGGAGTTGCCTTCAATTTTGCAATCGTAGCTTCATGAATGTCTGCAATAGAGAACAATGCATACCCTTCATCACCAATGTCAGCTAGAAATCTGCCGCAGGTAGATCAGGGTGGGCGGTCAAGCAATGCAAAACTTGTTTTGGGCAAGATAACGCGTGTGATCACTTTTCTGGTGCTGGCGCATTGTCATGCAACAGAGACCACGTCCCTTAGTTTCGGTATTTAGGTCGAACTCGTTGAATCCTGGACCATAAACGCTTCAGAACACCAATTTCTAAGCGGAGCCTTCTGACGTGAATTCCTTGCGGATAATTACTCTTCAAATCGATGAAAACTGTGAGAACCGTTGCGAATTCTTGCATAACTCTTCAAAACATTCTAATGAACCAGTACATCACTCCCATAAACAGTTTACATCAATTCAAGTATTTTTATGGCAATTTTACCCAAATTAAAACAAAAAATGTTTGTATGTTGGTCCATTGAACGGACCAGTACTGGGCTCCAAGTAATTACGACTGGAAAGGAATTTTGAAGGGACTGCTCATTCTGGGCATGTTGGGCCCTAACCCTGTTCATGTGGAGATGTCAGATTTCAACAACACGAAGAGGATACCCAAATAACAGAGAGTTAGCAAATGCTATTGGCTACTGTAGGGAGGATATTGCACAATTCTGGATCTTTCTTTGAAAACATACTTGAAGGCCAAAGCCTACACGTTGAAATTCTATTTCATGAATGTTCTGTTATTAGTTCAGTTTATTCACACTGAACTTTTGAATGAAGAAAGTTTATTTATTATACCATATATTTAACTTTATTGGTTACGATATTGCCACTGTGCAAAGCTGCTGAAACCACTGATTCAAATGAACCGTGATTCTGCCGCTTCGTCTTTTTCCTTTGTTTCAGGCGGAGACATGTTGAGAAGACCTTCCAAGGCATTACGTCAATTATATGTTGTTGTTTTTTAGTATTGTAAATAATTGAATTTTAATTTAATATTTATTTCTATGGCAAAACGTATATTTTACATTATAATTTATTTCTCTTATTTAATTATCTTTTGTAAATATGTTTATATTAATTGTATATATTCGTGTCCTGACCGTTGGTTACCCGTGGTTCCCAACGGTGCTCATTTAATCGGTAGTTGCAGCATACCTAAAATATATTTTACAACTAAATTAACAATATTAAAGATGCACTAAAGGATGCTAAATAATAATAATAATAATAATAATACGGTACAAATCACAAGTAAATAAAATTACAACCATTTTAAGTTCAAAACAAAGATTTCCAAAAATTAAAACTGCAACTATCCGTTCAATGAGAGTGAATACCAGGGCATTGTATGCACAGCCCACGGCTCTACATAAGGGGAATTTTACAGGCGTACAGGTAACAAAAAGCCTCGCCACACATTTGTACATAAATAATATTTGTAAATAAAGCGCCCTATTGAAATTGAAATATTTAACCCTGAAAGCCATCAAACTTTATGACAAAGAGCTAGTGGGCTAGCGCATCTACGTTAGACGGCTCCGCTCGCCAGGGTCAACTCATGCCTTGGAAAGTAGAATTCAGAGAGTTTTGGGGTTCAATTCATGCTTTTATTTTTACTCGAGTTTACTCTGGGTCCCAACTATTCTTCCTTTTTTGGACGATACCCATTGAATAATGACGGAAGTTGCGTAATCACATTGACGAAGCCAGTGCTTTGAAGTTATTACTGGAACTAGTCGAAAAGAAACTGCATTTAATGTATGAATACATCCCTCGATGGCGCTAAAAGTTTTGAAAAGAAGTCAGTCCCCTTTTCCACTGAACGCAATGTGAATGTCGTTTGTGAGCATAATTTACGATCAGTTTTTTCCTTATGTGTGAATAAGAAGTGTGATATCGCAACATGTTTACAGCTGAGTGCTTTGCTGTGATAAGGGAGATTACCAAGAGCTACGGAATCGGACAAACTCATAGCGGTCTTTAAACGATCGACACCAGAGAACGACTGAAGGAATTTAGATATAGCGTCATTCCTATTATGTCGGAAAATTACAGTCATACGTATATCTGGTTCAAAACGAAAACAGTACCGAAATATTTTTTTCTCTTTTCGAACGCATACCTGTACGGCAACACGAGAACCAAGTCTTGTGGAATAGTTACCAATACATTCCAGAAATAAAAACAATTTACTGGTATACAAATAAAAAAGCATTAGGAGTCAAAAGTATTAGTAATGGTTAAATATTAATTAAGGTATCAGTTTTATTAAATTATTAAAATTTTGTTAGTTATTAAAAATATATTTTGGACACCAACATGTTTTTTCTTTCAAAGAAAACATGTGACCTTGATTTACAAACGTTTTAGAATCAAATATATTTACGAGAGACTTTTCTGTGTTTGAGTCAATTGTTTTTTATTTGACTTCATATGAGTTCTGGAGAGGATTTTCTCTCTTCGTGTTTTTTATACAGAGTATATATTTGTTGATTTTGTTTATTTATCTCTTACTTCATACAGCACAACTTTCATTTCAGGTCACTTTTATTTCTGACAACACATCATAGCGGGACCTGGTTTCAACATCTGCAAAATTTAAAATCAATGTAATATGTTGATACTTTATAATTTTTTAAGCATTTTAATGATTTTTCACAAATATTATCGAAGGTCTGGTGAGCAAAGTTAATCAAAACAGATTTTAATTTACTATTGTGTAATGAATATATAATAACAAAAAATTAACAAAAGTAATTTTACGCAAATGTATAAATAAGAAGCTGAAAAAATAAAATACGGGCCATGTAATTATAAAAAATACCTTTACCTGTTTGTAAAATTCTTAATATTGTTAGCACAACCATCGCCACTAAGAGTTAAAACTTGCGAGACAGTTTGCGAAAAGAATCTTATGTGACAAATAAACAAATATTATTAAGAATTCCGTACATTATATTACCCGTTCACTTTCATCATATGCAATCTATATTGCAAGTACATTAGGTATTATTTGAAATGAATTAAATGCTGGTAAGTAATGTGTTTTTATTTTGTTCGCAGCGGGGTATGTTTTCCTGTTTGGGTATGGTAGTAGGATGACCAAACAACTTCAACGTTTTCTTTCCTCTAAATTAGTCAATTTTGTATAAAGAAGTCAATTTTGTATAAAGAACTTGGTCATTGTATTTAAATCTATCAGCAGTCACATAATGTTTTATAAATGAAAATGAATCAAACGTTAATCGTATATGAAATAAATATAGAACTGTATTCATGCAAATTATCTCGAATGCTTTCATCACGAATCAACGAGAATGTTAATGATACTTAGTTCTTTCTGTTATCTGATGGTGCTGCGAAGTAATTTGATCGAAATGAAAAGTTAATATCCTTACAGTACGTAAATTATCTGTTTTCACGTCAGATTATTTATTCATTACCTACAATAATAAGTTTCTTAATTCATGAAGAAATAAAATAAATTCAATTTTTTAACGTAGGAGTTCTCTCCTCTGTAGACGTGAAGACTAGACGTGAAGTGTACTACCGCATCAACAACGATTTAAAATTAAGTTTGTAATCAAAATACTTCCATTGTACAATAAAATTTCAATAAATTTAGTATTTGTATTTTAAAAATTATATGTAAATTTTAGTCGTTTATTTTATACAACATTTAAATTAAAACATTTTTGAAGGGTTTTTTTTAAGTCGGTCTAATGATTGGCACAGAAAAGAAAAATATTATTAGATATTTCAGATTTTGATTAGATACGTAAATGAGTAATTTAAAGAATAAAGTGGAAAATCCAGATAAAATAGTTTCTTTGAAGGAATTGGGTCTGTAGAATATCAAACCGAACATTACCTCTAAAAAGTATGGACACAATATACAAGCGGTGTTTTCTTAAGAGTAAATTGTGGTACAGCACACCATAAATCGTCAGACTACTGCTCACTATTAACGAGATGGGCAAACTATTTGGTGAAGCACATCATAGATGACTACGAAAGGAGCTATAGGCGCTTTTTGGCGATTCATAAAAGACTCAAAGAAAAATTGCGTTTCCGTGTCAGTCTCTATCAAAATTCGTGGATGAGAAAAATTGTACTGGTTTAGAAGCATTAATATGGGGAAGGTTCTTAATAGAAATAAAAAATTGAATAAAAATTTTTAATTTCTAGGATAAATTTTCTACGGTCAAATATTCTCGAGCGGGAAATGAAGGGGCTGTAATGACCGAGTAGTTAGCGACACTTAAAGTCCCAAGAATACAATAATACTAAAAATAATAATAATAATAATAAATATTGGAAGAGAAAATAATCTAAGAACTTAGTGTTACAGTGCATGGGTGAGATGTCCGAGAGAAAAAGTATTCCCGTGAGCTTCCTTTTGGGATGCGAATAGCATCGCTACTTCCCGACGCTCCCTCGACACCTCCTTCCGCTGCCCTCTGACGTCACATCCTGCTCTTTCCCCTTGACAACATCTCGCATTTGCTCTAGAACTGAAACATTCCTCATGAAATTGGAGATTCCAAGAAACGAAAACCTGACTGAGGTATTGAAGAGTTTCCTATGTGAACTAGGTGTGGGTAAATTACCGACCAGAACCGACCGCACATTTACGGATTTGTTCGGGTCGGGTTGGATTGAGAAGTTGATTAATCCGAAAACCAATTGGTTTATTGAAACAATACCGTTGCAGATGTTAATTGAAACGATTTTTTTAAATTAAGTAATTGGTCAACCCATCGAATTTCAGATTAACTGTCTTCACGACCCGACCCGAACAAGTCCGAAAATATACG
>NNCF01125982.1:155907-169053 GCA_002313205.1 Laupala kohalensis | reverse complement strand
ATTGTTGGTTTGTCCATGACTTTTCATCCTTCTCATCACAGAATAATTAGAATTGAAATTAGGAAGTATCAAAATCATCTTTTAACCTCAAGAATTCAATACTGCCATGAAAAATTTGTGAGTATAATGTCAGATTTTCTTGTTTGCAAGATTGTGGATTACCTCAAATATGTCATCACTTGCAGACGCAACTGTGTATCAATTTTTTTCTGAAACTACACTGAGTGTGGCACATAAATTCGTTCCAAAAATCTGAAAAAAAATTTGTATCAGTAATTACTTTTTCAAAGAGTTTTATAAACGTTGAAGAGATTCTTATTGGTTTGTAATTTTCTATCTTTACCTTGAATATCTGATAGATATTTATTGTAAAGATGGAGTTTTTTTTATAGATGAGTCAACTTTCAGAGCATCTGAGAAATTACATTTATATTCATTTAGCAGTTTATATAATGTTTTGTGTTGTAAAGTAGGGATGGGGTATGTTTATTTGATATATGACTGGTGACAGTTCTAGTTATCCATTATAAACTTGATTTAAAACAATATTACTTAAAAACAGGCAAAACAAGAAAAGTGGCAATGGCTTTGTTTTTTATTGAAATATATATTTTTAATTTTAGAATATCTTTGTTAAAATGCATATAATAAAGCTAAATAGTCAAAATAAATTGATCAACCTAATTTATTGAAAATATAGTTGCAATAATCATTGAATTTTAAAAAATGACTTCTACAATTTTCACACATTAGCAGTTTATATAAGTCAATTAAGTTAGCACTCTGACATTGTGAGATATAAAAAGAAAAGTATAATTTAGTGCTAATTAAAAACTAATTTTATTCATATACTCTGAAATACAACTTTGTTTTATTTCTATGCCATTATATTTGAATATTTGAGTTTAATTAAGAAATTACAATTTATTTTATGTGAAACTTGAATTTTTGGTTTATTGACACAATACTTAGTTCACTTAGGAAAACATAATATAATTTGAAAGCTGTACACCTAGAAAAGTATGAACTGGAGTTTTTATGTATGATAAAAGGCATTAAAATAATTATAAATAATAATAATTTAATAATTATTAAAATAATTATAAAATAATAAAAGGCACTATAATGATAACATAATGCCTGAAGAGTTGGGTCTATTGTTCTAAACAACATCCTACCTGCTCCCCCTAAATCGTATGCTCTCTAAGTATTTAGTATTGGTATCATCATTAAACACCTTTTCAATCAACTTTGTCTCAGAAACAGAGATAGTACAAATTTGGCATCATATTTTCAATCAACTAAATTCCAAAGTTTTAATGACCATTCTTTTATTAGTAAAGTAATAAGATTTTGATAAACAACCCATTTTTGTCCTAAAAAGATTTGTCCTTTTTTCCTAAAATTGATAGCCAACATTTGTTTTTTGATACCCTAATTTTATTACGTTTGATCATTATTGATCCAAAAATTTAAAAATGAAAGAGAACTAATCAGATATAAGATTTTTAGCATTGGAATTTAAAAATGTATACCTCCACCAAATATTTTCTCAATGCCTTATTATCAACAAAAATAATTTTTTCATTCTAAAGCATCTAAAATTATTTCTATCAATGGTATAGGAACATAATTTACTAACAACATCAGTATACTTTCAGAATTTGGGACCTGAAAAAATACAGAACATTTAAAGCTAATTTTGCTATTAAAGGGTTCTCCAAAATAGTAGAAGAAAATTTTTCCATATTTTGGTGATGTTAAATAAATTTTCCTAAGTATTGAAAAACACAATAACAACCTTATCTCACTGGCTGGCTAGAGCTGGCCTTGATAAGTATATTTAATTAACTATAAATAATGTTGACATGTTTCAATCTTAATGTTAAAGGAATAGTAATAAATTGTGGTATTCAGTTAAATTTAAAAAAAGTCTTCTAGTTATTAAAAGAATGTCAACTGCAATTTTAATCTACAATTGTATTAAAAGGTAACTACAAATAAAATACTATTTGTCATACTGAATCATTCAAAACTGCAGAAACATGCTAATTCTACAGATATCTTATTGATTGATACAGATGTTTTCAATGTCACAATTTTGCGTTATGCTTGTGATTCAAGTAAATGGAATTGCTCATAGAAAATATCGAGCAACAAATTTTTAAATGCAACAAATAAAATATTCGAAGTCATTCTGAATACTTTTATCCCTTAGATCTATTATATTAGGCATGCATTATAGCTTTAATCTAAAGCTGAAATACTGCTTAAAGAAAGAAAATCAACACAGAAATAATTTTTTATGGCAACAAAATAGCTTTAAACATTAGTATAAACAATAATGTTGCATTCTATTATAATTTTAGGCATGTATTCTAGCTAATGTCTAAAGCTGGAATAGTAATAAAAAAATAAACATAGCAATAAATTTATTTTTGCAGCAACAAAATAGCTTTAAATATTAGAATAGACATTGATGTTGTATTCTATTTTTGTATTCCTCCTTAAGGGATCTCCCCCTCAGTATCATTAACTTATTAATTTAATTACAAATTGTTGTACGACATGTCCATCTCATTCTTAATCATATTTATACACTCACCACTATATGTTGTCATAGTCCTTGCTCAAGCTTCATATTCTCCTTCTAAAGAAAATAGTTCAGCACCAAAATTCCTTCTTGCAGGTAATACATTCACAATCTTTCAACATGTTTCTTTCTTGACACCTTCCCCTGAGATTTGTCAAGTAACCTGAAACATGATACACAATATATATTTTAAAGGCTGTTGGTACTTAAAATTCTGATTACTACTACACTGTTTTGTGAGTATACTATACACTAGATTATCTACTTATTCAGCCTCGTAAAAGTCTCATGACATCTATTTGGAATACATACAATAAATTTGTATTTACACTTATATGTAAATTTATAACATTATGTAAAAACACAATAACATGTAAACACGACGGAGGTGGTCGGAACATTGCAATGTTGAAAGAATGGTATAATATATTTCATTTTGATTGGAGGCAAGAATATTACAGAATAATCTGTGGGACATTCATTCTTCTAAAGCTAAAAATATATATTATTGCACATTAAATAAATAAATAATTTAACTTTATTGTCAAAAAACAGTTGCAAACTGTGTATGACCACATGGGGAATAATAAACTAAGTTACTCTACCAAAACAAGCAAGGGACCAAACCATCAATTCTGATCAAGGGCCAACGGGCAGCGGCAGATTTAATATTTATTACAAAAATTTATAAATACGTACTGATATCCATTTATTATTCCAATATGAATTGTAGATATTATGTGCAGTAAAACGCAAGATTAATAATAACAAAAGTATGAATGACATTCCCGCCATGGAAAACCGGCAAAACACCCGGGCTAGAATGACAATATTTGAAAGAGGAAAAACGACGTTTTAAACGAATGCATTATTCAGAATCCAGCGAAATTCTATCACCAGCAATTTGGAACAATGAGGAACACGGTCTTGTAGAACGTGTCTCTTTAAAAAGTGAATATTGGTACTTTAACGCATAACGTAAAGAAAATTTAACCCAAAATCTCAAACCAAAACAAGCGCCCGAAGAAACAGATGTCACCTCGCTGGCGCAGAGTGTAATACAGTGTTGCCACTACAGACTAACCTTAGTCTGCGGTTTCCACCTGGTTTCCACCAAGAAAAAACATTCATTCTAATTTTTCCAGAAAAGATACTAGATAATGTAGTAGTAGATATAGTACTACATCTTTCTTTAAATAAATAAGAGTCAAACCCACACAACTGATTCCCCCTATGTCGTATACTTCCGACGATATTTTCATCTTATACGTTATATTCACTACCACCAAACTTGACGAAATAACTCTTGGAGACCCTATCCTTAAAATACTTTTTTTTATCCTTTGTAGTGTAACACAAAATAACATTCCGTTTTATAAAGTACATTGAGAAAATTATTCAAGAAATATTATTTTATTAATTTGCTTCCTACGAAATTCATTTTACGGTAGTCTCTGTTGTTTATATAGCGTTGGTACACCCGTAAGTGCATGTGCTATAAAGCGATGATTTTAATATCAAACGACAATCACAGGCAATACAAGTCCTAACGAGTGTGGGTTTTTTGTTCTAAAATATTGCTGGTGGCTGCCCTGAAACACCACTGAAATCCGCCATCTTTTTTTCAGTGTCCAAACTATCGATAGCTTGAGTATAGTAACAGGAAAGATACATATGAAGAATCTTTCTGGAAATCTGTTTGGTTTTCCCGTTTTATGCTCGAAGTCATGTATCTTTGTTTCGAGAAATTCTACTTCAGAAAGAAAAAAAATCATGAACGGACACCCAATGTGTTTATTAGTTTATTGTATGACAGTTGACGTAAATTACTTTGTTGCCCTTAACGTGATCTTAGACCGTTTGTAACAGCACTCTTGACAATAAATTATTTAGTTATTTCTTTATTTACCGTCACTCTAATTGGCTTGACGTTGGTATAGCGCTTGTGAAAAGTGCACTTAACACTTCGCCATCGTCCATAAGAGTAATGATATTGGATTTTTTGGAAACCAAAATTTATCGCCAATCAGTCATCAATTCAATGCACTTGCTTTTGTGGTGATATATTGTTTCTTCTGCATCGAACGTGTGGAACGAATATTACCCCGTGTCTTAAATTGTTGCATTATCAACTTGTATTTCTTTGCGGCAATTAGTCGCTTTTATGACTGCTATAAATATTTGGATATAACTTGAATTCCGGGAAGTTGGCAATTCGTGTTATGCAGCCATATTGCATAGTTTTCGGCAAAGTTACATGACTTGGAGTGTATTGTGAACATGTTTCCCAGATAAACATTCTTGCCAACAGGAGGATTATCTTGAGGAATTGGTCAAAAGAGAGAAAAAAAAATTTCATAACTCACCAACTGTACACCTTTTGATGCAGTAAGTAAGCAGGATGTACCTAGTGTGCACGTGTATGTGTAGAAGAAGTAGATGAGTGATGTAGATGTTGTCGGAATAGCGTAAGCCCTAAGGACGGATAAAATACATCCGACGCGTTGGCGAGTTTTGTAGTGTTTTTTTTAAAATCAAGATAACGCACAACAACGACAAAAACCTACATTTTCTTTTAACACATTATCATGCCACAACTAAAAAAATATGTGCAGAGACGTTTGGGGTGGGGGTTACGTTTAACTTTACGTAGCTATCGAAAGTAGCAAACGGGTGGAAATATTTCAATAAAATTAGCATTTTTACCTCTATAAACGCTACTCTTGGAGCAACTGTATTTATATAAGTATGAAAGCAGAATTTTTGTGTGCGTAAAGAAATAGATTATTTGCAGGTTTGTTATTCAATAATAATTTGCGTCATTAAATGATTTTTTCTTCTTTCAGTAAAACTCGGAAACTAAAGAAGCGCCATTTAAGATACATTGTTTTTAAATATGAAAGAAAACTCCGATGGCTAAGGGGTTAGCATACTTGCTCACCACCATTATTACGTGTTGAATTCCCGGCGGGGCGAGAAAATATTTCTAGTCTTTCAAAAAAATGTGTCTGTTTGTCGCGTGGTGAGGAAGGGAGAGGGATTGTTTGTGGGATTGGTAAATACTCTTTTGTGAATAGAATCATTGTAGACTGGAAAAACGTACCTACAGCGACACTTTCGAACTTACCAAAGAGAGTAAAATGTTTCCGCAACCGTCTTCTTGCTTCGTCGAAATAGGATCATATGTGAAGTGCAGTGAATTGTAGTGACGTCATTGGAGTTCATGGGTATATAAAATGTTCAGAGTGAATAGTAATAGTGAAGTTTAGTGATGTGTAGTGAAGTTTACATGATTGTTCTCAGCAATCCTGTTTTTGGTTTTATTTTTTATAGTTATTAATTTCTTTTATTTATGTTATAGCAATTACATTTACGTTAAGGGTATAGGAGGAGTAATGACATTTGTGTGTATATTAAGGATGTTTGTAGGTATGAGTGTCTCTTTAACTGTTTGTTAGCGAAAATGTGTTTTTGTATGTGTGTGAGTATACACACACATGAGCCTCATGTAGATAATTAATTTATTAAATCTAATTTCTTTCTTATTGTAACCATGTGTAGTAATTTTCTAAGCATTTTATTCCGTTTGTGTGTGTATTTTATAGATATTTTTCTAGATATTGATGATTTGTTTTTTAACCTCGTATTATTGTATTATGCATGTATTCTTTTCTATCTGCCACCGAGCATTGCTCACTAGCAGACTAATAAATTATTATTCTTATTAAAAGCATATCCAGGAACTGATTTTCTTTGTTCAAGATCCCTACTAAAAGAAGCAACACAATATCCAACAATATCATCACACTTTGAGTAAACAATTCCATTACCCATAGTCCCTTTTACTCATAGATATTTTACGTATACACCAGACTCTCTTTCCCTCAAAGCGTGTTCTCCACGTTGAACATCGGTTACCAAATTGAGGTAATCAACACGTCGTCAGTGTGTGAGTCGTGTGACTTTTCTGCTTCTTCGCGATCATACCAAACTTCAATACACGCTCTTACGTACTGTCACTGTTCATCAAAAGGGCATAAATATGAGGCATGTACAAAAATGTTGGAAAAACCTGAATAATGAAATAATTTTGGTCAGTGGATATTTATAGGGGAAAATGATGTGTAGAGGAATTGCTTATATCTTCGTCTTTTGTAGTTATTTTGCACGCTATAATATATTTTCAGCAATATTTTCTCAATTTTAACACTTGTAAGTCTCTGTTCATTATTAAAATCGCTGCCCAACTACCTTCTTCCTCTATAACTCTTGTAGTAATTTTATTTTGGCATGATTTTCCTTCCAACAAATAATTTTCCTGCGTACATGCCACATCTATTTTTTCATCTTGCAAATATAGCATCTCTCTTCATGTCAATAACGATATGCAGGTTTTGTTGCAGAACTTTAATACCCATATTCCGTACGGTTGTCTCGTATCTTTCTTGCTGCCACATATTCCGGGCATTGGAAATAATTTACTTTATGTTCACACGCAACCCCTTCCTTTTACAATTCATGCATACATGTTTTTCCAACATTTTTGTACATGCCTCATATTTATGCCCTTTTGATGAACAGTGACCACATGTTTTCTCAGCTTTCCAACAGGAGCTTGCAGTATGGTCATACCTGTGACATTTGTAACAGCGGATTGGAGATTTCCGTTTGTGGCACGTTAACTTTCTAAATCTACATAAACACGAACTTTTGTCAATACTTCATTGTAGAATTTATGTCCTAACTCTACTATTCTTCCCACATAAGACGTTCCTTTTCTAACGGTCGTTATGACCATGCATTATTCCATATACGATCTTTTATCAGCGACATGCTGTAAATTCTGCTCGTACATAGATCAAGTAATACATCATCCTTTATGTCACTATGGATGTATATTCGTGACTTTCTTGTTTTAGGACGTTTAACGCGGATACTTTTTCCTGGTGCTAATACTTTTTCTAATTTTACCATTTCTATTTCCGTTTCTGCAACTACTATTGATTTCTTGTTCCTATTTTCCCACATTCACCGAATGTTAAACGTCTTTGCGTCTTTCTTTACAATTTCTTTCACAATATCTCTTGTTGATTTCTCCGTAGTACTTGCACATGCCCCTTCTGTCTTCTCAACAATCAAAATATTTCTCCTTGATGGTACTGTTTTCGGTCTCTGTAATATCTCCGAATAAGTATTCTGTTTCACCTTACATAAGTATCTTTCAACTATTTCTTCGCCTGTTTCTTTTACTGCTTTCATTAACCTTTCTTCTATGGTCCTATTGTCTTCTATTCTTTTCTCTAATTCTTTAAATCACTCATCCAATATCTCACGCCACAAACGTCCTTTCTCCAGCATTCTCTGGTTTATCATATTCCATCGATCGTCCATGACTGCACTAATCCGTCCTTCAATGTTCTCCACCCCTTTCATCCTCAGATTTTCTGCTTCTAACTTCTTCGCTTTGCCATTATATTATTAGTATTATTCCATTCCTTTAAGTCTTTTATCCTCACTTGCATCATCTGGTTCTCTTTTCTTACGTCACCTAGAGCCTTCCAGATATCCCGAATTCCATCACGCATGACCTGCTGTATTTTCCCTAGACAATTGTTTAAACTTATCACTTTCCAATACCTCTTGCATATCCTCATACATCTTTTTCTCAATTTCTATTTTTTCTTTTCCACCAGCCATTTTTTCTTGTTCTTTTCCCTTTATTTCCCTCCTCATCCTTCGTCATGCTGTATTCATTTGTACTTGTGCTACCCCTAGGTGATGTTGCTACACTACGTTTCTCTAACATTACTGATTAATGTAAAACTCCTTTTACGTTTGCCATTTATTTTCCACAGTTTTCCACGTCTCCTAAATTCCCGCTTACTCCCTATATATCAAATAGTTACTATTCCCCTTTTAGACGGATATTCCTCACGTGTTACACACATGTAAGTAGGTTATTCTACTTTTGAATGAAGCACTATACCTGCACAACTTTTCTCTATTAATGCCCCCTCTTGGTCCAGTTTGCTATCTCCTTTTCTGCTCTTGTTATTTGACTTAATTCCATTTTTTACTCCGAAGAGCTAATGCTGGATGTACCTCCTAATAGTTCGTGCATTCTCCATTACATCGTGCTTAATTTTGTTACATTCAGACTCCAGAAATATCAACAGAATCGCTTGAACTTATTGTAAGTTTCTTTTCAGAATACGACCCCACGGGACTTTGGAGTTCAAATTGACAATCTTTATTTTAGAATACGTGAAACTCTCTCATATTTTATTCGAAAAGCAAATAAGAAGCCACAGCAGCAATGTTTAGCGAGTTTGAATTATAAGCAGCTTCTAGCACACTGTGCCTAAATATTTAAGATCGCTGCGACACGAACTTTACGCAATATCTTCAATTTCAGTGGTCATCGTATGTCAAGTATACACATATACATATGTGACCTTTTCTCTTATATCTTCAATATTTTCTCTCAGATATGATCCACAGTTATAATTAATCCCGTATTTCCATCTGCAATACTTAAGAACGTATTATTGTAAACATTAACTCCTCACCAACTCATATAAACATCACTCATACGAACTCGTTTCAATAAGTATTAACTGTAGTTTTCAAAGAACTGTCAGCAAATTTTTAAATCACCATTATTTTGTCCTAAAATTTATACTGACATGTCTTAAAACATGAATAACAACTTATTAACACCTTATCCATACACATAAATACTACATAACCAAGAACATCCATCTTCTATGTAATACATTTCATGTAATAATTTGGTCCGAAATGGACCAATTTTGCCCAATTTCCGTGTCCTTACTCAGATTTTAATCGTCTTTCTATTTCTACGTAGCACGAGCAATAAATTTACTGTATAATACGAAATCTGAGGCTTTTTAGGTAAAACGTCTTTCATTATGTTTACTACCCTGGACAAAAACCCCTCCAAGCGCCCCGTGGAGACACAGCTATCGCCATACGTAAGTCCTTCCCCCGTTGTCCCCGCCAACGCTCCAGTCCATCGAAGCATCGACGTTAGAACTCGGGACAACAGAGGACCCTCTCACCGTCGTCTCCGCCTATCGCCGCCTCACCCACAGCAACCCACTCGTGGTTACCGACATCAACTCTCTCCGTGACCTCGGCGGGAGACACATCGCCGGCGACCTGAACGCCAAGCACCCGTCGTAGGGCTGCCGCGCGAGGAACAATGCCGGTCAAACGCTTCGAGATTACCTAGATCTGAACCCCACATACTCCCCCCTTCGGACCCCACCCATCTCATAAATCAACTCTCTCATTACATTCTTGATATATATAGCCTTTCACTCAGATAACACCACCATCACCCATCCCCACCCCCTCTTTGAAGGATCTTCCGACCACCTCCCTGTTCTCTTCTCAATGTTCACCGGCGCCTTTCCGTACCATTGAAATCCCCCCCCTACCATCCACACAGACTGGCGTGAATTCACAGACTTAGCAAGAAAATCAACTCCCACCTTCCCACCTCGACACCCACTCGGACGTAGACTCCGCTATAAACCACCTCGCAACCCACCTCTACTCCTTCAAATCTTGCAGCAACACCCCTCCCCCAGACGTACTCGCACTCATTCGCGAGCGACGTCGGGCACAACGCCGGTTCTATCGAACCTGGGACCTCGCCGACATGGCGGCCCTTCCTCCGACTCCGACGCCTAGTCCACAGCCGCCTCTCCTCCTTTCGCGCTGCCAAATGGCAAACTTTTCTCACCGCCGCCAACGTCACCACCTCCCACGACATGTGGAAGATTCAAAAGATTCTCCGTAACACTTCGCAGAAATTGATATTATGGTTCTTTGGTTGGTGCTGAAAGTTGCTGCTTTTGATTGTTTATTTCCAACAAAATATTGTTTCATCCTGGGTCAGATAGGATTGAGACCAGATAGATGCAAGTGTACTGTATTTATTTTCTGACTTAATGGTGAGATTGATATCTCTTCCAACTATCCTCACTTTGGGTGAAGAATCTAGATGGGAGAGATGTTGGGTTTTGGAGGTATTTGGTACCAAATCAATATTGGTGTGAAATGAGGAAAATTCCTACTGCAATTGACAGTGGTGGACTGGTGGTCATGTCTTTTCTTCCACAATACTACAGGTTCAAACCTAGCTCAGCCAAACTCTGTGAGGTGACTGGCTGGGGTTTCCCTCACCTACACCAGATAAATGTCAGTTCAGTACCAGAAGTTCCCTTTCAACCCAACATATTTTCTTCCCTATTCTTTCACCCAATTCATGGTTTGATGGAAAAGCAGAGGCCAAATTATCATTAGACACAAAATAAAACAAATAATAAATAAAATCCTTCCATAAGTACTTTGGGAATGAAGATACTATTACTATGTCACTGCTGTTGAATTAAGTTCCTTCTTTAATAGTTTAACAATTGAATAATTGAGGATGAATGATCAAACAAATCAATATTTATTTAATTGCTGCCATATTGTTTGGATGTGTGATTTGGAATTTAGGCCAAGAGACCTGTTCTTTCATCAAATCATATTTTGAACAGAGATTTCCCTACTATAGTTGAGAACAGTCGCTAGCACTGTTGTGAGCTTTGACTTTATTTAATCTGTTTGGTATTTTTGTGTCACTCACCATTTCCCATTATTATGAAAATGAACCTAATGAATTATTTAAAACTTTCCTACCAGCTGTGATAAAGAAATTTTTAAAATCATTTGAAAAATCTTAGTTCTCTTTGTTTAACATGATTTAGCAGCCCTTGAAAACATTTTGCATTTCTATATTGAATCTGTTGAGATAAGCAAAAGGAGAAAAGCTGGATTCCATCAAAAGGTTCACAGGAAAAAGTAACTTTTAATTTAAGTGTTGCGAGGGATTGCTGAAAGTGCTGATTAAATAGTGGCAAAAAGATACTTGTGAACATGATGAAAAGAGATGTGAAATTATGGTACCACTGGAGTTTATTTTTTATTGAGATTGGTTTATCACTTGTATGAATATGTGGGTAAATATTTTATTGATAAAAAATGAAAAGTTTAATATTTAGAAGCAGTTAGACTAAATTAATGTTCTATATTACAAGTTATAACAAATAGTTTGCTGATAAGAACCAGTATAAAAAATAAAGTAATATCATGTTCTTTTTAAAAGATGCCCTCTGGAATGAATTATCTTCTATTGTTCGGAAGTCAAAAGAAGAACATCTAGTCTGAAGGTTTTGCTGAAAAGTCCTTAGGTACTTTGATCTAATAGAAAATAAATAATAACCAGCATGATTTTGTTCATATAAATTTTAGCTATCTATTTGTATTACATAAGTTCTTTTTTTTTATATATAATACAGTTAAATTTGGTTTTGAATGAAGTAGTTTTGCTCTCAATGCTGAAATAATTGTGTTGTATTTCAAGGATTCTTTCCAAATACTTAAATTCCTGGGTTTTTAGTTTATCATTTACACAATATAGTTTGGTCTTGTGTATTGAATGCTATCATAGTTGGTGTAACTAGTGCATGTATATGATGTCTTAGTGCATGAAAGAAAGTTAAGATTCTATGATTGTTCTCTTGTGAATGCTGTATTACTTGTTTCCTAATTTTATTTAATAACTTTTAGTTCTTTAAATTGCTGTTTATTTTTTATTTAATGCAATGTATGCAAAAAAAAGTAATAAAACAACAAATCTCTTCAGATCTCTATGAATTGATTTTTTNTAATACAGTTAAATTTGGTTTTGAATGAAGTAGTTTTGCTCTCAATGCTGAAATAATTGTGTTGTATTTCAAGGATTCTTTCCAAATACTTAAATTCCTGGGTTTTTAGTTTATCATTTACACAATATAGTTTGGTCTTGTGTATTGAATGCTATCATAGTTGGTGTAACTAGTGCATGTATATGATGTCTTAGTGCATGAAAGAAAGTTAAGATTCTATGATTGTTCTCTTGTGAATGCTGTATTACTTGTTTCCTAATTTTATTTAATAACTTTTAGTTCTTTAAATTGCTGTTTATTTTTTATTTAATGCAATGTATGCAAAAACAAGTAATAAAACAACAAATCTCTTCAGATCTCTATCAATTGATTTCAGATTTCTAACTGTGAAGTTTCATTATTTTGTTAATTGATTATTTAAATGATAAAATATCCTTTGACTCCTTAAATAAGAATTATACCATACATTACCATTTGTATTCCTCCAAATGTGTGGCATGCTTCCTTGCATGGTCAGGATCTTTCATCATGACTATTCTTGATCTTTTTATCAGCAAAAATGCATACTTTCTCATCTCTAATTATAATCTTGGATACTTATGTTGTTCACATCCTCTCAGTAACCATCTGATAAAATGGATCTAATGACCACTCACAATTACTGTTGTTGTTTTTGCTTTATTGCTTGAACTTTCTTCTGACACAATGCTTATGGCAAACAGTTTCATGTCAGTTCATTGCACTTGTCTGATTTCATGTTGGATCAGTTAAATAATTGTGAGTTGAAATATTTTTCTACCTTTTCTACCT
>NNCF01125982.1:121784-155662 GCA_002313205.1 Laupala kohalensis | reverse complement strand
AATTAATCACCTTTTGCACCTAATGGCTGATTTTTAAAACCAACAAATTGCATTGTTGTATTTTAAACAGTCTTGTACATATACTAATTTACATAAAAATAATTATTGTACTTACAAGATAATTTAAAGTAATCCAGTAATACGTTAGTTGATGAGAATATTGTCAAAATGGATAGCATTGTCTTAATTCCTATGGTTAATTATGTTATGTTGAAAAGAAAATGGGAGACGGGACCGAGATTCGAACTCAGGACCTTGAGCTTCACGTGCTCGTGTGCTTACCAACTGTGCCATCTCATTCACCTCCCAGGCCCATCTTCCATTAACATTCAACTTGCGAGACCCAAAGACCTCTGAGGTGGTCTCGTAGACACTATGCTCCTCAAATGAGGCTTAGGAAGTAGTTTGTAGTGTACATTCAATATAACATTCATTCAACATAACATAATTACTTTGTAGTGTACATTCAATATAACATTCATTCAACATAACATAATTAATCTGTTGCCTGGCAGTGAGGTTCACCACAATTTAAGAGATTTCTATGTGTTTGTGAACCAGAATTGGAAAATACAATTTTGCTCGAATAACCATAGAAATATTAATCCGTACATCAAAAAGTAATTTTGTATCTTATTGTTTCATAGTAGTTAGTGATATTTAGAAGTATTAAAAAAGGACTCTAATGACCTTGATGTTGGTGAGCCCTAAAGCCCCAAGGGGAAAAGAAAAGAAAAAGATGTATTAAAATATTGTATACCATAAATTTCAGTCTTAGCATTACATTACTTCATGGTATCATCTTTTGTAATAACCTTTATTGTTTATCTTTGCTCTTTACCCAGCAATTCAAGAAAAATTTACCTTGATTTAATACCACGTGTTGTAGGTTGACGTATAATAATTAGCTGTCCAACAAGAGTTAATTGCTTTATTTTTATTGATCATGGTTTTCTCTGTACATGTGAATAGTAGGTAGCTCAAATGGTTGTTTAGCTTTATAGTATTTATCTTATTTATTAGATAATTAAGACACTATTTTCAAATATCTATGTAGTGATGCATTCGTATTTGATTAGAACACGAGTTTATTGCTAAATAGTTTTCGTATTAAATTTTATGTAAAACTTCATTTCTGAAGCTTTTGGAGTAAATAAAATATATAGAATAAATAGAGATAAACAGACAGAAAATAATGTAGGGATCCTTATACATAATATCATCAGTGAATTTTGCCACCTTTAATGAAAATTATTGTCACCACTAACATGAAACACATAAACCTGTTGTTGTCTCATCAAATAGTCAAACTGTCCCACAACAAGCTCCAAAGGTGCTTAAGGGGTAAGTGAAGGGTAGAGCTACGTCTACTCGCTTGGAAGAGATGTGACCAACTTCTGGCTCCAGTTGGTTTGACCCCAGGATAGACCCGATACGTATATCAGGCTGAGTAGGCCACAGAGTTAGTCTAGATGTTGAGGTGTGATGGAAAATCCCACACCCCACTGGGGACCAAACTTTGGCCGTCCAGCCACACTGACACTTATTATCTCAGGGTAACCTGAATTTATTCTGAGAGGTTTACTGAAATAGTATGATTTCTTATTTTATTAATGCAAACAATATTACCAGTGCTAAAAATTTTCTTCTTCCTTCTCAACTTCATAAAACAAATTATATTTTAATACCTTATGGTCAAAACCTGATATAAGGTTTTGTAGAAATTTCTCAATGACCTTCCCTTTCATTAGTTTCCTTTTTCTTTTTTTTTCTTCAATAGTTTCAATTTGAAATAATACATACTAACATGTTTACTCTACTAAAAATAATCTTCATAAGAATTTTACATGATATTCATCATTCTGACCACCAATGACTATTTACACAATTGTAATAGAAGTTATAGGCTAGAAACACCACACTGAGTTTTTAAAAAATTGCACAAGAAAATCTGTCACCACAATCATCAACAAAATATTCATATAGTTTTACATGATTTTTTCACTTTCTCCCACCTCACGATGTCTCAATTTTTTTATTTATATGTTATCACAATATTCTGCTTTGAATTAAAGTAAACTCTACAAATATAAAAAGGGAGACAAATATACATGCAAGTGGAAAAACCTTCCAGGTAAAAAAATGACCTCTGACACACTTAGATATATTATTTTATAAACTACTGAAGTACAAATTTTGCATGCTATAACATATGACTACTAGTTTTTACCAGAAACTACTACTTCTCTGAATATCAGGATAAACAATCACAGAGCAAATCTCCTTCTTCTCTACCTGTCCCCTCCCACACTAAATTCCTTAATAAAAAATTTAATGAATATATTAGTCATGATTTTGGAAATTCTCCTTAAACATTCTCAATTCATAGATGTAAAACCACATGAATTAGGTATATCTGGTCCTTAGGAACCTCTACCAATCCCCGTTTAAATAGACATCAGTAAATTGTTCAAATTCAAAATAAAAATTCCCATCTTCTTTTCTTGCCTTCCACCTACATAAAGTACACAAAGGTATATCTGTTTTTATGAACTATGTGACAATTTTCTTGTATCATGGAATTATTATCCAGTATTGAAGCATTAACAAAATAATTCAAATATGTCATTAAATAACCATATACAAAGAGAAATTAAATGCTTAGATAATTGTCTTGGTAACAAATTATTATTTTTTATTTACACTTAAAAGGATTTATTATACATAAAATAAAAAAGTACCATATAATAATCATCTTAGCTTTAGTTTAATAACAAGTTAATATTTGCAATCTATAGCAAGCCTCATGTAAGTGTATATTTCTTTTACTATTTCAACTATATTATTATGTTCTTTCATAATACTTAAAAAGAAATATGAAAAGATTCATGATAACATGGGAAGCCATGGGCCACCCTAACAAACACAAACTTGATGGGGGCAACACGTAGATGTTTCATCGCTTGCTGGATTTAAATTGGTTTCCATGAATTGAATGGGTGTCTGGAAGAAGGGCATATGTTACAAATTTAAAAAAAAAAATTGAGTGGAAAAAGGATACACGTTGTATGGTAAACAAGTAGGAACCGGTTTAGTTCCCTCATGTGCGCTAGAGCGCAGTAAAATGCAGCGCTTGTAGGAAAAATAGTGAAGAGATGCCGGAAGAAGGGCATATGTTACAAATCACCTAGATCCTGCGCGTGCAACGTTGTGCAAGTAGCGTACGGAAGTGAAGTGTTGAGTCGTAACGCAGTCGTGCGATTTTTGGTGGGAATCAACCTTTATTCGCCATAGCGTTTCATCGTCTTTGTTGTTTATCATTCGTTTTTGTTTATTGCTGTGTGTGCGAGGTTATAAAAATGAGTAATACAAATATGTCGGTAAGTGAATGCAACAACTTGAGTAGCGGCAAGAGGCGCTTCTTAAACATTGAACAGTGGCGTGATAAGAAACTGAAATCTCTTAGAAACGCGGGCAAGGAATATGTGAACAAGCGTGGTAAAGGCGAGATTGTGGCAGCGAAAGAACGTCCGGCTCAGGCGCGAGGATGTCAAGAAAGCTGCACAAAACGTGGATGCCAAGAACTTTCTCTAGATTATGTTCACACATTGTTTAAACAATTTTATGAACTTGACTATAATGGTCAAACAAGTTTCCTACTGAAGTTTATCAGCATTAGGGAGCCAACGCGCAGGAGAGCAGGCTACTCAGACGCAACTTCTAGGAAAAATGTAGGGTTTGACTATATAGTCAATGGAAAAGCAGTGTGTCTCAAAACCCTGGCAAGTATTTTTTCCATTTCTCTGAAACGCATCCGTGTTCTTCAGTTGAAAATAAAGGAAGGTGATACGATACCCAAGAATATGAGAGGGAGACCTATGAATCGACCCCGGGTCGTGAACTACAATCAAAGAAATGCTGTCAAATGACATATTGAAAGTTATCCGACGATTGAAAGCCACTATAGCCGACGATCAACTTCAAAACTGTGCTTGAGCATGGACCTTTCTTTAAGGAAGATGCATTGCCTTTTTCTAGAGGCACATCCTGAATATGATACGATCTCACGTAGCATGTACAGAAAAAATTTTAAGCGGGAGTTTAGCATGAGATTCGGATCTCCAAGATCCGATACATGCAAGCAACGTGACTTAAACTACGCAAAACTCGTTGCAGCGTCAAATGACGAGGAAAGAAGGAAAATAGAGTTAGATAGTGCACTTCACCATACAAAAGCGGATGTAGCTTACAAACAACTTGCTGATGACTAAAAAAAACCAACTTTATAATCCTCTGCGTCGATCTACAGCAAGTGCTGTTTACTCCAACGCTGTCACATTCTGACGTGTACTATCAAAGACAATATTGTAGTTACAACTTTGCGATTCACGATATGACCAGTAACACAGCAAACATGTATCTGTGGCACGAGGTGATTGCCAAACGTGGCTCTAAAGAAATTGGGTCATGTATTTTGAAATACATATCTTCAATATTAAGGAAGCTGAGTACGGGTGAAGAGCGCAAGCTTATCGTGTGGTCAGATCGTTGTGTCGGCCAAAATAACAACAAAGTTATTCTTACTCTGTACTTATATCTCAGAGAAGAATATTTTTCCGAAGTACATAAAAAATTCCTGATATCTGGCCACAGTTTTCTGCCGTGCGATCGTGATTTCGCACTAATCGAACGTCGAAAGAAGAATACTAAATCTCTTGTGCCACATGATTGGAAGTACATCATCGCTTCGTCTAAAATCGGTACCCCACTCACCGTAACAGAAATGATGTAGGATGACTTCAAAGATTTAGACATTCTCCCCCAAACTTACATTACTAAAAGCAGCAAGTTTTAAATTACAAAATACCTATGGTTCAAAATGTCACTCGATGACCCAACTTCTGTGTTCGTGAGGGAAAGTCACAACATGACCCGGCCGTGGAAGGCTTTTCAGCTATTCAAATACAATATTCAGTCACCAATATTACCCCAACTTTACAACGAACCACTTCCCATCAGTAAGGAAAAAAAGAAGGACTTGCTTCACATGGTGCAGTTTTTGAATAATGAAGAACATAAATTTTTTATCAGGACCTGCCGTCTGTGTAATGAAAAAAAGTCGTGTATCAGAGGAGTTCTCAACGTTTAATGTGCTTTACATTTTCTTACATATTTCATGGAATTTCAATAAAGATTTTATTTAAAAAAAATAGTTATTATTTCTTTTATTATAAGTATGTCATTCCGGAACCACCCTGCGTTGGAGTAAGGTCAAAGGTTACATTCAATCTTTATTGACATCCTTCAATTGCAAGCTTTCTATTTTTGTCCCTCCTGTAAAATTTTTAATTTGTAACATATACCCTTCTTCTAGACACCCATTCAATTATTAAAGAGATACACAGCGTTGCCACCACACCTAATGCAAAGTTTTGCGATACATTAATCAAGCAGTCATGCTATTCACTAAGTAATCTGCTTTATTTCCAGCAGTTCCGAAAAAAAAATTACCCTAATTTGTCGTCAACTTTCTCTTGTGACTTGTTTCTCACATCTCTCGCTGACATTTAAGCGCACCGTGATTTCGGCCTTGGGCTTTTGGATCTAATTTGTTATTCCGTTGATTATAAACTTGATGTTTTTGTCACAGACCTCTCAAAACATTTGCTCAAACACGCAGAGCGATTCCCGAGATGGCTGTTTTCCCATGACTTGAGGTTTATATCGTTGAAGTTGGCATTATGCTATAATTCAGGCTCTTCGAACAGTGCTCGACCAGCGATTCAAACACTTTAATACGTTCTTTTCGTCCTTATGGCAGCTAGGGTCGCCATTAGATGATGGTGACCCTAACTGCGATAAGAGCGAAGAGAACGTACTACAGATTTTCTTTGATTTTATCATTTTATAGCTAGTCGCAGCGCTTGAATGTGCTAGCATAAATGTTCTCACATGAAGGTTAGCTTCGCGTCGCTCTTTTTATTAGCTTTTATTGCTGATCGTCGCTCCAACATAAACGTTCTTAATTCAAGAGAGAACTGCCAGGAGAGGAAGTAAAATGCGGAATTTCTCATATTTCCGGAAAATTCATCGCGCAGTTTCTAATAGTGGTAACAATCAGCTGTACTTGCTCACACGATTATGTCGTGTCTCCCTCCCTCTCTCTCTTCTCCGCCCATAGGAGGCGAGCGTCGAGGAACAACTGGCACCAAAAGGGCTATGAGAGTGTATGCGTAGTAGATATAGATGTTATGAGAAATTACGAGATCTTGTTTTATAGAAGCTACAGGCGGTTGTCCCTTCAATTAAGGATTCTTAATTCAGGAATGGGGATTACTTCAATCAATATGAAAAGATGTGCCCAATGACAAATCATTGTTGTAGTATTAGATGATATATAACCAGATTGTTCAAGACTCATAACGAAATATACCATTCGGAAACTAGAACTTCCTTTCACTCTTACTCAAATTCAAAGGACAATTTCCTCCCCCCCCCATGATATTATAATTGAAAGGGGAAGATTTTGACTGAGGCGAGGGTTGCAATTAGGCAGCCAACCCCTAAAACCGTATCTGCTCGTAATCGTGATAATCTTGTTCGTGATGGATATTGCGCTCCAAAACTTCCGCGGTTTGTGGATCAAAGTGAGACTTTCACCTTGTTTTATCTCTAAATTGATTAACTGAGATGTGATGCGGTTTTCATTACTGTTTCTATAGTGCTAGGGTTTCATTTAAGTGAATTTAATTTTTTTATTTGCATGCATTTGAAAATTTGTAATTTGCATTTAATAATTTAATGTGCGTTTAACAATTTTATTCATGAAAAATGTACCACACGTACTAGCGTATACGTCATTCAGCGATAAACTTACAATGATAGATACCCGAAAGATACATGAGTGATTCCTTGATCGATATGCGAAATAATCATGAGTTCATAATAATAATAATAATAACCCGTGTGGGGTATGGGATCCCCCATCGGGTGCGGCCTCCTGCAAATGGAGGATGCTCTCTTCTATGGAGGGGGTAGCGGGGAAATGAAATACCCGCCGTGGAACAAAACCCAAAACCTGAATGGCAGTGCAGCAAAATAAATAGTTATCAAGCCTCGAATAAGAAAAACGTAAACGGGGTCAGAACAGCACCTGGCACCGCGTCCGGTAGAAGGCTGTAGGTGTCTCCGACCGTCATCATGCGAAATCCTCGAAGTTTACCACCTGCTCAGCAACCCAGACTTCACGCTCAAAGTTCTCGCCAGAATGAGGCCAAAACCTTTGACATCCTAAGAACAACAGGAGATGGGATTGCCTATTTCGCTCTGTGAGTTTACATCTTTATGGCCATGAGGATAGCCACAAGGACTTTAGAGAAGAGGCGGTAAAATATATTAGAATGAATTGGAATGAATTCAAAAACTACATCGTAAGAGACACGCGAGAAGCAAGTGGATCGCAAAACCTGACAGTAATAAATCAAAAAAGTTATTGTTACGAGATGCGTCAGGATGGGACGTATGGAACAAATGTGGAGATCATGGCATTGTCTGAAGTTCACAAGCTGAACATTAATGTATACAGCGTGGAAGGAAGGCCAAGAAACCAACAAATGATTACAAGCGCGACTCCAACAACAATAGCTAAAAGAAGACACGGGGCAGACATCAACCTTCTCCTGATTGGAGACCCGGGAAGCGGACACTTTGAACTCCTGAAATATGTAGACACAAACGAGGATAATAGAGACGTACAGCCACAGAATGAACTGGGGGGAAGCGTGGCGGAGGAATACCATAGAACTGTAGATACCCAAGTAACAGAAAGCGCTGAAGTGAATAGTCGGTTCCGGAAAAAGTGGGCTGAAGCGGAGTACTCCAAAATACTCTGGTGTCACTTCCACACAGTAGAGACCACCGGCACAGCTAATCCGAAAGAAACCTACAAGATGTGGATAGCGAGGATCCCGAATTCGCGACACAAAATGACTGCTAACAACTTGGCAGTCCAAAGGCGCTTTATACTAAATAGCAATGAAATATCACCAGAAAAGATTGAGAGTATCAAAAGCCAATTTCTCATACCATTTCGCTGGTGCACGACAGACTGAAGCTTTCCTATGCCATCAATTGCTTTCGCAAGACGAACAGAACTGATAGACTTAAAAGTATTTCCCTCATCGTTACATTTCATTAATAGGAAGCGAGGCTTTGTGGACTTGTCGCTATCCTTACAAACAAGCTGTGTAAATCCACCGTTTCACCAACTAATCGCCAGTTCCTAGAAGAAGAGGGAAAAAGGAAGGTTAGTGGGGGGGGGGCAGATTTTTCCATGCGTATGGATTTAAATTTCATCCCCGTGTTCCCCACCCACCACGGAGTCCAACAAGGGGACAACCCACTGAGGTGCCAGGGCACGCAGGGTTCTTTAAGCAGGGTTGCTCCAACGCCGCCGACCAGCGGGAAGGATCCCCTGTGCGCTTCCTCTCACCGTGGAGGTCAGTCGAAGACCTAGTCCGAGCCGATTGATCGGGGGTGGGTTAACCCTGATCGCCCGTCTAGAAGCGTATTGGCACGCATCCTTCTAGGTATGAATGGTTCCTCAACTCGCCAGGATTCCCATTCCCTCCGACACAGGTCGCCATGCACGGCAAACAAGGGATAGCGTTCAGCACATAGAGAAGGCCAGTACAGAAGATAAAAACAATAAATGTGAAAAACAAGGTATGTAGAAGAAAAGAAATGTGAAAAAAAAGAAATACTTGAGAGCCTCCTCTGTATTCCACCGTCAGGACGTGGACCGACTAACATCGACGGCTCTTTAGTTCTTAATCGAAAAATATAGTTATCTAAGACATTCATTACGTACCACACCATTTTTAAGTCTCGCCATCCAAGTCGCGAAAGAAAACGTAAGGTTTAAGAAAACGAATACACTTCGGTTTTTGAGTCACTTTTCCCTTTCACAAACTGACTCAAAGCGAGACTATTTAACACATTAAATTTTTTATGTGGTTAATTAAAGAATATATATACCTAAGACCACAAAATTATTTCAAATTTTTTAAAGAAGTTTTTATGGTCCCAATCGAAAAATATATATACCTAAGTACCCAAAAATTATTCAAAAAAAATTAAAAAGAAATTTTATGTATATATAGTAATTATATAATAATTCCCAGACTAAACTAATTAAATAAAGATCAACATGAGTCGATGTATTTCGAAACCCAAACAGGAGTAGCGTTGACGCGAGTGTTTTTGAAAAGAATCATAAATTTAAAGGAGCAGAGAATCTCAAAGTATATTTACGAAAGGGTGGTCTTCGGTAGAATACAGACTGCGTAGGTCATGAAAGGACATTCATCCAAGAAACCACGGCGGTGGCGTAGTTAAGATTAAAGTGTATAGGTTCGACCCAATTAGAATAAACAACGGTTGAACTAGGGGTGCGTTGCAGATGAGACGCATTTGAAGGTGTGGGTGATAAGATTAGATAGAGAAATGGACAAACATGCCTCGTCCGAGAGAAGCGCTGCTGCGGAAAAAAAAAACGATCGAATTAGATAATGAAGTTCCTCAAAGAGCAATGTCAGGAGGACGTGCATCCACCGCGCGTCCGTAGGGGGACGCGTAACTCGCCGTGAGAGATGTTTTTTCTGAAATTTGGAGGCAAGGGGGGCGGATTAATAACGACGAGAAGTGGGGACGAAGTAATAAAAAGGAGCAGCGAAGCAGTAAGAGAGTTTTTTTTACATTACGTTAGATTGACTTAGGAGGTTCACTCAGAGAGACTTTACTTAGAACTTCACTAAGAATTTCACTTGAAACTCCACTTAGGTTCAGATATTTCATTCCATGTACTTCGAGTTATTTCATGGAATATTTCCGACTTCGAAATATTCGAGTGCTTGTTCGGAGATCAGAAGACAGTTATTTTTGGAGGATCATTTTGAAACTTAGAAATGATAGCTCAATTCGTTCACATTACGAACGATCCGTGAATCACTCGGGTTCGAGGACGGTCAGAGCAGACGTGTTTCCGGAATTAATCTAATCATCACCGAGCGAAGCGGTTCCTGAAATACGAGCGGTTTCCATTAAGATGACGACACCCTCTTGAACAAATGCTGGTTGCATCCAGTAACCAAATAGTGCAGCGAAGAAGATTAGCGTGTGCGTCGAGCATGAAATCATTACGGCCCAGCTCAGAACTCTAAAAACATTAGCTTGAATTGTAAGGGCCTATTGCAGAAGATGAGCTATTAAATGTGTAATCATTTTTCAAAAATTCAATTAACATTTGCCTTCAGCATTTTTTTATTTGATGACAAGATCTAGTATGTTAGAATTCATTGTCAATATTTTCTGTTTTTGTGTCTCTTTGGGGGAATGTTAATGGGGAAGAAGAAAGAAGAAAGCATAGTAGTTTTATATATCGTGTATTACTAGTAAATAAACAATTTAGTCATTTTATTTTCAAATGGCGATTTCCTTACGAAACTCTGAGTGTGTTTTTTCATCTTCTAAATAATACGAATCCCAAACTCATTTTAATGAGAACCCTGAAGTCTCATGGGTATATTTTTTGAGGTCCCTAATTACCCTAGAAATTCCTCAATTAATTGTCCCACCTTTCAGGACAATTTGGCGCCCAATTTTCAAGACCAGCATCATTTAAACCCATGGTCTTCGCTAATAAGCTTTTTGAACCCCATCCCCCGCCCATCACAATATATACACACACACTTAAATTCCTCTTCAAAGATAGAGAAAGAAAACGTGAACGTGAATAATATAGTTAGTTGAACTTACACAGTTCTCTATAATACTTCACTGGATCAGCTCTTCCTTGTCTCAAATACGCGGGAAACAGTATTGTTGGCATTTCTTTTTTTCTTTGAAAGGAGAATGTACCGGGAAGTCGGACGAACCAAAGCTAAGTCATGTGATTAAGGCAATCGCTGCTCATCCGCTTCAGGGTCGTACAACCATGGATTTTTTTTTGTGGGGTTTTACGGCTCATGTCGACATCAAAGGTCATTGGAACCCGAAAAACTTGTACCAGTAGGGAAAATGCAGTTACGCAGTAGGGAGAGCCAACATGACTTTCCCGCGTGTGGGACTCGCGGAATGACTCAACCATACCCACTAAAAACCCTCCTGAATTACAATATATCAAGAGTAAAATGAAAGATACCCTAGCCCTAATAGCGTCGGGATCGAAAAGAACAAGAGGTGGCCAAGGAAGATCAGAAAAAAAGAAAGGAAGGAGCCTCGCACAAGTAAGTGGAAGCAATGCCAGACTCAGCTCGGGGCCCCGTGTTTGCCAAACACGTACTTACTAGATGTAAGTCCCCCGGGGGGCAAAACCATGGAGTTAGGATCTATCCTCTCTCTATGTAAAAGACCCACAAAAATGGCTCTTCCCCGTGCGCACGGTCGGTTTTTCGTAATTTGTTCCAGAGTGCCTTCATATTTGGCAGGACATTCTAATATTCAATATGCTTCAGTATATAAAAAACAAGGCCACTTTCGACCTACGCTTGTCCAAAATTTCCTTTGTCAGTTTGGCGCAGGTCAAAATAAAATGATTCAAAATGAAATACAGTTTTAGTATTTAATTTAGTAAATGTCCTACTCCTAACTAAAGTCCATAATAACTAGGTAGTATCTTTTATATTTCTAAAATATTATTTTCATGTATGTATTATCAGGAATGTCTGAGGAATCGAACTTGAAAGGAAATTATTAATAATTTCGTAAAATAAAAACAAAAGCTAGAGAAACTTCTAAAATTCAAAGATACATTTTTCTGCATAACATTGAAAACAGACAAAATAAATTTTAAAAATTATTTTCAAAATTATATAATTTATTAAATAAACTAATTTATTGAATTTGTCAATAAATGTTATTTATATTACAGAATTTAAACAACACGATTCTCTTTATTTTGCGGATAAATTCGAGATTTTCAATTTTACTTTTCGTTTGCGTCAAAATTGCACACTCACTCGCTTCTGTTTCATCTACATATTTTGTTTTTTACATTAGAAATCATGATTCATTCCGCTATCTTCGGACAGTCTGGATAAATTTAGCGTGAATTTTATGAGTCTTCCCGTGAAATTCGACATATTAATTTTTGTTTTTATCAAATCCAAGGTTGGTATAACCTTGTAGAAATTGGTTATCCATGAAGTCAGTCCAACATAGTTAAATCATTAAATGGAACTGAAACCTGTGAGCAAAATGTTGTACTAAACTGTTTTATGCGTTTTCTCCTGAATTCGACTCCAGCGCTAGTGTAGCGAAGGTTCCATTGTGTGCTACGAGATGGCGTGTTGTGTCCGTTAGTCTCAAGGCTATGCATGCACGGGCTTGGTTGGTCACACAAGAGGTCGAAGATTTAATGACTTCTAAAATTAGGTTTAATAATATTGGAACCGTTGAAATAATATTGGAAAACTGCCGTATTAAGTATAACAAATTACTTAAAGATTGTCTCAGTTTTGAAATTTTAAAACTTCCTTATAATTTAACTCTGGTGAACATAAGTTTCCGTCGTTATCGTATTCGTGACCAGTTCTTGGCGTTGAAGACACAAATGTAACATACTTTGTTTCTCAATTAATTCGAGAAATGAGATTTTTAATTTGATATTATAATTAGATATTAGATTATAATTTGAAATGAGATATTTAATGAGTAAATTAGTTGTACGTTAGAACATTGAAAGAGAAGTTAGTGGTTTCCTTCAATTTCATCTTTCCCCTTTTCCCACTGAACAGTACAGAAAATCCTGCCAGGATGTTTCCAGGAAACCTGTGAATCTAGGACAAATTCTGGGAAACCAAGTCGGGTGGCTACCTTATTTCTGGATAGATACATAAAATGGCGCGTAAAGACAATACAATTACTATTTCCAAGATATTTATTTGCCGGATTGGAAACGTATTTTAGAAAAAGTGGCTTACGCCTAATTCGTGACATTGCCAGTTTCTAGACATAAAATTATCTTAAACTGCACGGCTTTAACCACACGTAGACAGCTTTTTCAACATAGTTTTAGTTGTTTATAAAATGACTGCACACAATAATGCCGTGAATATAAGTAAGGGAACCTATTTGAATCGTCATAGTTAAGTCCAGAGAAAACAGTAAGTATATTTCACAAATTGTGTATGTTCTGTCCAAAGTGAGTACAGATGAGAGAGAAGTTTTGCCAGCTAGGCATTCAATTATGCTGAAGTCATTTTGAGGAAATGTTTTTCAGTCATGTCTCATGTTTTCATACAGCTTTTATTAGGATTAGACTTTATCATGACAATCAAACGATTACTTTAAAAATGGTAACACTACCCAGGATTTGAAGAAAAAAATTACTTGAAAAAAGGTATATGTTCAATTTACTATAATGCTCGTATTACGATATATGCGATGCTCATCGCACTTAAAGTAATGAGATACAACATTTTTATTCATTATTTTTTCATTCCTTGATATAATTAGATTTCGAGTATATCGACACCGGAGAAAGCGTACATAATCTTGCAACGGAAATTGAAGTAATTTCAATTTTTCGAAAGTTCACTTTTTCAAAAGACTAAGATTAATTGGTTTTGCAAAGAAAATGTATAAACTTTTCGAGGTATTTACAGGAGACGAAATAAGCACGAAAATTATTTAAAAAATTACAAAAGTCTTAGAATAATCCATTGAATAGTTGTTTGTGTGCCTGATAGAGGGGTATCCGTTCCAATTTGGCGCAGAATTCTTTCAACAGATTCCTCTCACAGAAATAGGGTTAAGTCCTCCGGTACCTGCCACCTTAGTATTTGGCTGATAACATAAAGAAAAACTTTCAAAACAGTAAGATGCTTCTTCAGCTCATGTTTGACGAAGCTCACAGTTTATCTCTATTTTTATTAAAATAATTGCTTTTTCTAAAAAGTAATAGAATAAAAAATAGAACTAATAGAATTTAATTTTTTTCTAATTCAATAAATGTTCTTCTAGTACTGGCCAGTCATAAGTTTTATAATATAGTGGTGGTACATGAGTTTGAATGTTGAAACTTAATTCAGAATTACTTCCTACAAAATCACTCTGCCAAACAAATCGTTAGGTGACCATAAAGTGTTGAAGTTCTATAAACGCTTTTAGTCTCTGGACTATTAAGTAGCAAATCGAAATGTCCCGCCATGGAGATATAGTAAAACTGGTATCCGGTAGATTTCTTCCGTTGAAAACTCGTGATGTTCCTTCAAACAATCGCAAACTGCTAAAACTCTTCAATGTTTAATAAATAAATAAACGCTGTTGTCCAAAAAGGAATTTGCAAACTGCGTATGACCACGTGGGGGATAATAAACTAAGTTACTCACCGCAAACAAGCAAGGGACCATCCCATCAATTTTGATCAAGGACCCAAGGGCAGTGGCGAGTTTAATACATGTATTAAAATATATTTAGTGAAATACGTAGTTCTTCATTTATTTTTCCAAAATGAATCGTAGTCATAATCGTATTCGTAGTGACAATTCGAGATTAATAATAACAAAAGTTTTAATTGACATTCCCGCCGATGAGAAACCCGGAGGGAAACCGGAGAAAAACCCTGGCCAAGATTGGGCTACAGAGATCATGTGCTAAGGTTGTGTTCAATCCTGCTTCTGAGAAATATGAATTAAACATTTACGATGTCCTTCGGATTTAATACGATTTTGCCATCGTCTAGTAGGGCAATGGTTTCTTGGCAATTTTCTGAAGGGGACTTGTAATTTTTTTTACTATATTCTACATGATTTTGGTACGGTTGTTTGGTTTTAGTATATATCTGTCATTTTCCATTTCTTTAGCTGAGTAGACCACTTTTCTAAGGATGGGTTAGTATTTACGAAAATAATCATGAAAGTCGAGTGGTTGGTTACTGAGTTTTGAATGATAAAATTAATGACGTTTGTTTTTGGAAGAAATTCGTATCCCTTGGGTTATCCATGTATTGTTATTGTTCACTTTAACTAACTAAAGCAAGGGTTGTAATACTTCAAGAATATCGAAAAAATACATTGAATTTATCGTTGATGTTTTCACAATTATACACGTCATCTCACGTTTCCGAATGTAAAGAGTTTTTAAAAATTGTTAAATTTTTTCGTTAAATTGTCTTGAATAGTTTAAACTGTCTTTAATTTTACGTTGTTTTAATTTATCTTTAATAGTCTATATTTGGGCAAAGTGGTCGCTGTATCCCGCATTAAATACTCGTGAATTACATGTATATTGTTGACAATTTAACTCAGCCAGAGTAGGGACAAAGAAGCGATAATGTGAAAAAAATTCGGAACAAAGGTTTCTCTTTTGTAATTTGTTGTACATATTAAGAATTGTAAATCCTGAAAGAGAGCAGCAGGGACGAGTTTCGAGTCTTGCAAGGTTGCGTTCAAGTAAATCCCCGCCCCCAGTTTAACTGTGACTCCAAGTTTTACTGATGGTTTGCATAGTTCTCATATAATTTCCATATAACTAATGTGATTGTTGTGATTGGAAGGAGGTAATGAAAGGGGAGACAAAATAAGGAAAATTAGGTTAAAATCCATTGAAATTTTCTAATAGAGGTTTATTTGCAATTAAGTTTTATACCATGAGACTCATTGTTTCTTCTTGTGAAAGCCTCCTTCCTTTCTCTTTCCTGACCTTCCTTGGTCACCTCTTGTTCTTTTCGATCCCGACGCTAAGGTATCTTTAATTTTCCTCTTTCTTCCTTTTTTAAAAAAATATATGTAATGTTTTAAGATATGTTGATCTTTGAGTTTTGAGCTGTAATTCAGGAGTGTTTTTAGTGGGTATGGTTAAGTCATTCGTCGAGTCCCACATGCGGGGAGAGTCTCCCTAGAGCGTAACTGCATTTTCCCTACTAGTACAAGTTTTTACGGCTCTAATGACTGCGATGTCAACGAGACGTAAAACCCCACAAAAAAAACATTTCTTCTTCATTAATATCTTCAGCATCGTCAATGTTACTGTAGTCGGCATTTCTCTCAGAGTTGCCGCAGGATTCACCAATACATTCACCGCACAGTATTGAGCAGTGCATCCCAGGTCGGCGATATGAGCACAAAGGCCCAGGTACTTTAAAACAGGCAAATTAAAATCATTCAAATACCCATCTATACTTGATTTAAAAACACACTATACGAAATAAATCTAATTTTTAATCAAAATCAAATATTAATTGTTCCTTAAAACGTTTGAAAAAATAACAATACTGGTTTTACAGTTGCAGAAAACAACTTCTTCATAGCTCATCAATACCAGTTTCATCCAGAGGCCATTCGTCGATTTAACCAACCTCATTCTTCAGATTGAGATGTATTCCCTAACCAGTACTGAACTTGAAGAGATGTCCGCAAAATATATTTTGTACTCAGTGGGCGGAAGGATGGGGACTTCAGATTTGGTCGATATGCAGAGCCTAGCCATTTCTTTGCTGTATAGTCTATACTTAAGAAAAAAACCAAATTGACCTTGAGTGGACTGAATGAGAAATAATTATCCACAATAATGATAATAAGATTGGTCAGTTAAGTAAATACCTCATTAGTTGAGGGATTTGTCTCTATAAAATGCCACAATGATTTCCCCCCTCCCCCAACTTTATAAAGATTGTCTTTGTTGTACAAACTGTCTCTGTTGGAAAAACATTGCATCATGTTTGAAAAAATCTGTTTTTAGTAAATAATTTAAAACAGGTCCCTTTGCCGAGCTCGAAAAAACCGGATGTGGTGTCTTATCCAGTAAGGACATGAAACAAGATTCAACTACAAACATCACCTAATGATTTTTTAAAGTTGAGATATAACAGTAAAACGATTTGCGAAATCATTTTTTCCAGTCCTCAGGAACCAAACATTGTCTCCGTCTTTAGTGTAGTGCAGTAGTAAAACGATTACGCGATGTGTCCTGCAACCACTACCCCTCTCTTTTCTGAAATAGCGGACTCCACAAATGGAAGGTCAACATCTCAACCAGCTTGCCTTTATACAAAACCACTCTGAGGCAAGTGAAGCATCAATGCCATAATTAGTTTCAAGTATTGAGCATAAAATCATATTGGGTTGTATTAACAAAAACAAGTATATGCTCTTTTCTCGCGTATTTTTGTAGGACAAACTACAATCGATATGAATAAAAGTTACGAGAATTGCCTCATGCTCTCTCGGATTGATGCTAAACTCCTCTCCTCACAAACACACGCGAGCTTCACTTCGGATTCGTATAAATAAGGATGTAGTATGTACCCTTTTCTCGGAGCGTTGCCTCCCGCTTTCTGAGCCACCTGCGTTCCATGGTCACTTGTACGATTCTCACTGCTGACGCGACTCGACTAGTATTTGAGGTTTACAAAATAAAATAGAAAACTTGCTTCAATCATGTTTGTAAAAGTGAATAATAGTAGGAAAGTTCATGGAAAATTTTAGAGCTTTTTACCGATTTACGGAAGAAAACGTGAGTCAGTTTACTCTAGTATTGAAGACGAGAACTTTGAAAGGAAGGTTTATTTTATTACATATGATAAGATAAGGATATTTTTGGGAATAATAGATAATACGTGATTTCTAAGTGCTGAGAGAGAAGATAGAAAGATTTACCAATTAACTTTCATGAAATATGTTTAATGATATGGATTAAATTTTAAAAATAGTACCCAATGTGGATTACGTTTCCTGTGACAAGTGGAAATTAATGCTGATAAATTGAAATAGTAAGAACTTTACACTTTTGTTGCCACTGTGTCATTCCGGTCACTAAAGGAACGGATGTTTATGTGAGTGGAAGGAGATATGCCAAGAAGCATCTGTGGGTCAATACTTCCCGTAATGAAGTGTGAGTGAGGTAGCCAAGCACCTTCCGACATTACACAAACTTTACATGACTATCAGAACGTTCCCACCATAGAAAAATGATTGAGGGAGAGAGGATATGGGAACTTCGCAATGCCTGAACCGTGCTGAGAATTTCGGATTTAGGTAAATTCAATAATATATGCATCAGTGCGTCACGGCTACACGATAGGGACGTGTCTATCAATTCGTGGAGACTGCTCCTGGCCTCACATCGTCTGCGCTCCTCCAGCTATATAAATCAATTCAAAACACAATATATCATACATGATATTAAAGCTAAGATGATGCTCTACAAGTTAGGTAATACAGCGAATTAGATCATGGTTCACAAAATATAAGCACTTTAAGAAAGTCCAAAAACGATGAAACCACATCTTTGAACCTTAAATGTTAATTTGCCGAAAATCGGTAAGATTTACAGAAAATACTTGTAAAACGTAAATTAAAGAACGTTTCAAAAAAAAAGAAAGAAAAAGACAAACTTCAGGGCTGTAGCATAATTTATAACGAAGATTCAACCTAGTTAGAGCCTAAACCTCAAAATTCAGACAATTTTGCCTTATATTTCCATTTCGTGAAACTTGTATCGATGGGGAACTTTCAGGATTTAATACTCTTAATATGCTTAACAAATTGCAAAAGAGAAACCTTAGTTCGAAAACTAGTAGGGCAAACAGGAAACTTTTTTTTCCGTGTTTACCCTACTTGAACTAATTATCTGGTCTAGCAATGTTTGAGATGAAACAGAGAGGCGACTGGGGTCGATTATCGTAGTAACAAGATTGAAGAAACTGATTAGATTATTGAACCAATTCTTGGGATTGTGCGCGGAATCCGATTCACTGAGTAAATAGATATTGAAATCGCCACAGATAATATATTTCGTATATTTCTGTGATAGACGTTTTAAAAAATTTCGAAATTCGGAAACAAATATTTCAAGATCTGATTGAGGAGGTTTATAAATACACAAAACTACAATTCCTATGTCGGTCAAATAAACTGGAGAGTTCGAAAATACCATCCAAGCAGAATTTCTCGTAACCTAACAGTGCAGAAGATGAAGTGTAATTTTTAACGTAAATGCATGTACCCCAGTAAGGATGATTCCCTTTGAAAAAATTTTTCGATCATAAAAGCTAAAGAATAAGCTAGGGACAAAAGTTATGTTGTCATTATCTTAATGCCAATGCTCTGTTTGGCATGACAAATCGAATGGAATATTAAGTAAGAGAAATCAACTGAGAATAGTTACTTAGAAGTAGTCTGTTCCTGGAGTCAGAACTGAACAATTGCTACGTGTTATTGAAGAACGGTGATTTACAAACACAAACACGGTAGTCTAATGATAGTAACCGCATACGCGTAGATAGGATAATGGGTGAAATGTACACCCCGATAAATACAGCAAAGATGTTTCCCCGCGCAAGAATATACGAGTACATCAGCTGTGTACTGTGAAGATAGATGCATATACGCGATATAAGTGGCGGGTTTCATTATGTTGCAGGAGAATTGAGTGGATGCTAACCGTTGGCTACGATCGGATGACTTTGAAAGAGATTGCCTACATCTTAGTTGTACAGGAGTATAATATGTGGGCCAAATATTATCTAAAAAGAATAAAAGTTATAAAGTGAGTAATCGTTGATGGACTAAGTGAGAACGGATAAGAAGCGGCGGTTGCGAAGAGGGACGTGTCGGCAGCGATGGAGATGGTGGTGACGGGGGTGTCAATGAATGTCGAGCAGGACCGCCGGAGCACGAGTTAGGGGATGGAGGAACAACGCATTGGAAGACTGGACAGTCGACGGCGCAGCGACAGCCTAGTAAAAATTATTCAATGTGCTAAGATGTGCACTTTTCAAAAACGCGCCGCCCTGATTTACGTAAGAAAACCGCGGGGCAGTGGCCGCACGCTGGAACAGTCGCTACTGCTTGATAGTTCGCTCGGCAGCGTGGCTGCGTGTGTCGGCACCGGTCGGTGAGTCTAGATAAGACAGGGCGTCCAGGGGGAGCAGAGGCGTACACGGTCGGCATGGAGTACGTCGAACGCAACGTAAGAGGCTACTCATAAAGAGCTGCACCACAGACCCTCGATTGGTCTGTGCTTCACTACTACGAGGCTACGATTTGTTTCTAGGACTTCAAGCAAACTCCATGGCATCATTACAAGGAAGACTTGTAATTTTTTGGGAACGTCACTGCTCTACTGTCTTTCTAGATGTTTTCATTTTCTAATTTTGTTGTAAATAGCATTTTTCGACGAAGCAGACTAATTTAGTTGATTAAATCTTATACCCATTACTTTATTGTTTATTGGGTTATAACATTAATATTTTGAACAAAATCTTCTTACATTGAGAATATTCTTGCATGATAACATACATCATACAGCAGTGAGGAAAGACTGTGGGAACAAAGCCCAGCATTGTGGAAGATGCAACGATGTAAACTGATGTCACCCCAAAATACACCTTGCAGTATGGCTTCAGTCCAATCGCGTTTCCCAAGTTGTGGATGTCACAAGACAGTTATTTCTCAGCTTGCTTCTGTGTACGAGTGCAGAATACAGTGCAGAAAAAAATAATGGTTGATGAGTAACATTGCTACATTTAATACACAATACAATATTTGAAAAATATCTAGACTAAACTGATAGAATTACATATTTATAAAGAACAATATTAACTTCATCAGAATGTAGGTAAAGCAATTTCCTTTTACTTTTACTTTAATTTAATAATGTACACCTTCAGCTTCTTGGTTCAGTAATAGAATAACCTTACAAAGTAAATATTTCAGATTTTTTCAATAACTCGTGATTGATACAACCTCCTAAATAATATAATATAGGGAAACATTACATATTGCGATATTTTCATCTGTTACAAGCGAAGCTAGTAAGAAATGTCTAAATACAGCAGAGCTTGCTACTAGAATGATCAAGAAGGAAGTTGGACGACCCAAAGAATCAAATAATAATAAACAGTCACAGAACAAAGACACTAAACCTCCAAAGAGCATACAAAACTCTCCAGAGAATAAAGACATTTCAACGGAGAAGCAAGAGGAATAAAATACTCGAGTGAACACGCCAATCAGAGGCAAATGCCTCGAGCCATACATTCGCCCTAACCATACACTCGTCAGAACAGCGACTCATCAGCCATTTCTCAGTGGGCTCGCAAGAGTCACACAAGCTGATCACTCACAGTTAAGATGAGGATCAGCAACCGGAGTTGTGCACACCCCTAAAGCTGCACGAGTGATGTACATATGGCTCGTACTCACTACTCATCGGGGTTATGTGGCATGAGTAGAAAACAGCCACAAACTCTTCAATTTTCATTCTGTGGCAAGCGTAGAAAACATAAACACAAACTAATCAGTTCAACGGGATTATTGCCTCGACACGAACTTATAAAGCATCAAACCGAAGCCATTTCTCAAAGGGACTCGCGACACAATCACAGCTCCTGGTTGACCAAAGGAGTTCTGTCCACATATGGCTCGTGAACGTTTTATACATGTGTGACTAATATGTTTGTATGCTTTAAATTCCATTTCAGTCTAGAAGAATTTTGTACATGATTGTATCCACATCTCTACTTTTGGTGGATGAAGACAACACTCCAACTATTACCTGAACGTTGATATTCGAATGGTGAACATGTACTGATTTATCACCAGGATGAAGAAGGCGACAAAGTTTATCAAATCCATTCGAATCTATGCTCTGTCAAAGACTTAATGAATCAATTTTCAACTTGTATTTTTCTCATGTAGACCATTGATGCTGACTACATGACTACAGAATAAAACTTATAAGGAGAATTATTTAAGTTTTCGTTCTCTATTCAAGTACAAGGAGTAATTCTGATTTTGTTGGTTCAGTTGTAATATTTCTTAGTGTAATAATAAGACTCTGTGATAAAGATCACATGCTGCATGGTCATATAGCAAACTTTGCCATTTCCTTTAAGTAATTCTGTGCACATGGTATTAAGTTTATTTCATTATTTTTTGCATAGATATAGATTGGTGGTAGAGAGAACATTCCATCAATCTATATTTTACATTTGCATACTAAAGATAAAGTAATTCTGTACATGTATTGTTTAAGTTGGTTACTATGGTGTAAACTCTTTTGGATCTTTGTTAAATAAAAATTTTGTTTTCTCTAAGATGAATATATGTGTTGTTGATGCTTGCGTTTCATCTAACGACTGGGTTATTACTCAGTTTTCCTTATGTTAGAGTCTAACCACTCATATCATCAGATATAATTTTATTTACAATTTGACAAATGTTGATATTGGACACTTATGGTTCTGGTAAACCTTTCACTGTATCTGTTTCCGTGAAGCCCAAGGCAGACGATTAATTTTTCAGGCCAAATGAATTCTAAATTCTAACTTGTTCTAGCTCATACAGTTCTCTTAATGATATGCTATACTGGCCACCAGCAAATAGTTCCGAAATCTGCTTTCCAGTTCATCTCTCCGAATATTCCTGGAAATAAGTACACAAATGTATGTTCATATACACAAATTCATATACACGGGAAGATCCTGTGTTGTTGCAATGAGAGCAGTAATTTTTTTATGTGGGTGATTTCGTGGTGTTTGCTGAATCCCACACTTAGTTAGAGCAGAGTACGCAGGAAGTAATTGACATGTCAAAATATATGATTAGAGCTTTCACGGAGCAAGAATCGTAAAATATGGTTTGGACATGAACTGAACAACAGAAGTAATTTTAAAGTATTGTTAAATGTACAGAAGGTGCAGATTGTGAGAACGTATAATTATTTGGAGATTGTGCTAGATGAACAACTGCTTTTTGCCGAGCACCAAAAGTATGTGAAGACAAGGGTAAGGATTTGGCTATTCAGTATGATGACTGGCATAACTGAATACAACATAGACGACAGGACCTAAAACGTTTATATGCTGGAGCTCGAAGACAAATATTGACATGTGTTAGTACAAGATGGTGAGAACGAATAGTGAAAATAAAATTTCACCAAAAACTAAGTTCGCTAGAAAGACAATGTGTTCTACATGTAGGTTGCCATAAAGGCATATGGACGGTATGCTATAAAACAGTTTCAGCGGACGCGTTAAATATTATAACAGGAGTATTATCAATTGATCTCCATGTGCAGTATGTCAAGTTCCAACATACAGTAAAACGACAAGGGAAAATTGTGCGACAGTAACTTCTAAGGACAGATAAACAATCGAGACAAAAATTGACAAAAGGATTATTAAGAGGCATCATGACAGGGCAGATGGCATCATTCGGAGATATGACAGTTTACGTACAGTTATATAGATGATGTACTGTATGCCAAGAAGGATAGGAAGTGGTTTGTGCCATCAAAAGCATTACTAGAAAATATAACATGATGACTTCGTTACTTACTTGCAACGTATAGAAAAAGATACATCAGATTTGTGTGGTCGTGGATTGGACCGAGAGAAACCTGGACATGCTTTGTGGGACTGTGACTAGTATGCGAAAGAGCGAGGATGGTTTTTACGAAAATTTAGGATAATTGGTTTACTAAATTTGAAGGATGGCAGGACATAGATTGAAACACAACAGAAGTATGAAATCTTTGAGGAATATGTCAACACAATAAGATACATCAGAGAGGCATGCAAATAGGAGATTTCAGAGGAATTAACGCAAAGTAGAAAATAAGGAGATCCTTGTATTGCGAAAGCAGAGGAAACGGGGTGACCATAAGATAAAATGAAATGGGAAAAATGGTGAGTAATATTGAGGACATTAAGGAAACGAAAGTGTCCAGGTATTTAAATGAGTCCTTTATTGTGGAACGTGACAATAAACAACTTATTATGAGAAGAATTAGATCTGTAGCGTACGCGGATGATTCGGTCATGATTGTGGAGGATAATAGCAGAAGAGGATTAGAACTTAAGTGTAATGTTGAAATAAATGTGGTAGAAGAAAGTTGTGAGGGATGAAACTAAAGATGTCGCCGGAGAAGACGAGGGCGATGTGGATTGGCTTACCCAAGACAAGAGAACGAGACTCGGTTTTGAAAATGTACGGTAAGAAAATACAAATAACCTGGAAAATACCATGGTGTCATAATTGATGAGAAGATGGTATTCCAGGACCGTATCGACTATTTACTGTAGATGGAGCAAAACAAGTTACATAATTATTTGTTGTGAATAGGAGTAGCAAAATTTAATACTGGAAACAAAGGAGTGATAACCCTATGTAAAGGTGCGGTGAGGCCAATGTTATTGTTTGGAGCGAAAGTTTGGGGACACAGAATAGAAAATCAGCAAATAGAATGAATGTTCATAGTGAATCTGGAAGGCAGGACGGCATTGATTGAAGCACAACAGAATTTAGAAACTATCGGGAGCATATAGAACGGAATCAACAGCGGATTTGGAAGTTAATAATGCCTATAGACCTATGTATTCTGAAATGAACATTTTGTTACACATTGTGGAAGGAAGGTAAAATACTTCTCAATGAGGAAGTTTTGTTGGGGAGAAACGTGAAGTTAAAATATTAGAGACAGAGCTAATTAAGTGATGGCGTATTTAAAGGGGCGTATGAAAAATAGGACGGATGACTGATGTAACATACAGGTTAAGGTTGAGATTCCAGCTCAATGGATATTTGATTGAAATTTTAACAGAACATGGTCATTGTGGGGAGTATTTGAAAAGGGTACAGAAAGTGGAAACAGCAGAGAGTGTCTACACGAAAGGAGAAGAGAATGTACATCATGTTTCGTGGGAATGTCAATTATATGGGGAACAGCGAGGACGATTTGTTAAAAATGTGAAGAAGGAGGGAGATTGGAAACTGACGGATATGAGGAAATTAATTGGGACAAAAAGGATGTTTGTAATATTTCAGTAATATGTTTAAAATTGAGAAGATAAGGGTGGCTAAGATTGGATATGATAAAGGATTGCTAACTTAGCTGTGAGGAATATGTGCGCCCGCCTTCTTGCAGAAGAATGAAGAGGGATTGAAGAAAACAGGGGGAAAAAGAAAAGCGAGCCTTGTAATGACACAAACAAGGCTATGAAGACCGAGGAGTAATTAGTAATGGGAGGCAAAAATACAATATTAATAATGTATTATAGTATGAAATAAAGAATACGACCCGTTGCGTGATGCGCCTGGCACGGTTTGTTTTGAGACGACCGCGCCGTGGGAACGGGAGACCTGTTGCCACGAGTAGTAGTCCGTCCTTATTGGAACATCAAAGCATGGACATCAAAGACTGAATCTACTGCTTGTCGCCTGTGCACCCCTTAACAGACTACGCTCTGTTTGAATTCTCACCGCCCTCAAGGTTGCGTCACCTGTCCGGTCCACAGACAGAATGACCCACAGGCATTAGGAATAAGGTGTAGGACAAGAAACAAACGTTAATAAATCATACCCTTTCTAACGCAATTCTTTGCCTCGCTGGCACTGCTTTTAAATTTTTTTACAACTGATGAAATCTATTAGTCAATTTCGTTTTAAATATTGACTCCCAAGCAATTAGCTCTCCAGTACATTTATTGTTTTCATGTATTTGATTGTGTGCATTAATTGCAGAAGGAATATAATATGTGAGGTCCTGGAGAATATCAGTGATTACTTCATATAGAGGAGTCAAATACTATATAATTATACAGCAATTTTTACTTTTCAAGTTAAAGTTAAACACCCCTATGAAACGTGTTTATTCGATTTCATAGAACATTGGGTCGTGCTCACCTAATTTTATGCAATGCAGGTTTAAACAAATTTTATACAAAAGTAAATTCATATTGAAAACTAGCTGAGTCAGCAAAGCTTTGCTTACGTGAATTTTGTAATATGTTTGCAACTTTATTCTTTCTCACATTCCCATTAATATCCAAAGAAAATGTTATCCATTGATATTAAAAGTTTAATAGTATTGGTGTATGTCCTCTATCACGTATTTTCACTGTAATAGAGAAAAGGTTTTTAGAAAACATCTATATCCCATTTCACACATTTCATTCCAAAGAGGTGAATTTTTGTAAAATCGTTTCTTAGCGGATATTTTTCATAATTTTCCTTGTCACACTCTTCCCAACCCCATGTGACGTGCACCTCATGTGGTCTGAAGGGTACATAATGTGATTGGAAATACTTTTATATATCTCACAATACTAAAAAATCATGGACTCTATCCTGAAGTCGGTCTTTTTACGTTATTTTTTCGTGTCGCACTATCCAATCCAAGCTCTAAGGATACCGTGCCCCTATGACGCTATCGCCCCTACAACAATGGATCCGGTGAAAGTTCCATTTTTTATATCTCAAAATTATATTTCAATAATTTTTAACCATAAAACCCATTTTCAACCCACCCCCCAAGGGATGTCTTTCTTCCAAAGAGGGCTTAATTTAGCCTTGCACGATACCGATATTTCACTACTAACTCAGCGACGCCGAGAATTATGAACTCTATCAGGTACCCGTCGTGTTCGATAACGTTTTCATAGCGTCCTCTTCCCAAGAGGTGCTAGGTTTTATACGGTCTGATTGTGAAACATGGTACATAGATGACTGACTATCGGACAACAAGCACTGTTGGGGTGAGAATTCCTGGTACCCCTAAGGAGAAGGTTAGAAAGGGATGACATGTGAAAATATTGGAAAAACCCCGTATTAGGAAGGAAACCATAGTTTTCGATGCCGTTTAATAGTATAAAGACGTCCTCAATGATTTGTAAGTTCATTATAAGTCCACATTATAGAATATACCCCTTGGTGTAGGGGTGGGAAGGAGTGGCAGGAAAAATAGCCAGATCGATATTGCTAATGAATAAATCTGAAGCGAAGTGACTCACTCATTGCCACATACATACACAATCACTCCCTATAACGAATAAACTCTTGTGTTAGTGATGAGGAGTAAAATGTAAAAATAATTGAAAACGACCGATATTGGTGTTAAGATCGTAGTTTCGGGGCCGCTAAAATTAGTAGTGACATTCTCGAAGACGTTTTGCTTCCCAAAATGAGAAAAGATAAAACTACTCACACGAATTAAAAATGAAAAAAAAAACCTTTACAAATAATAACAAAATAGGCGCTAACGACCGCAAACTACTGGCCCATAACACCGGGCAAAACTCCCGACGCATCCCCAACAACTGGGTCCTCTAATTAGACTCCACCTCTGGCGCTGATTGAGCGCCCGTATTTATATGTTCTGACAACCGACGACATACGCTGGTGCCATTTTGTGTCACCCTCGACGCACATGACCAGGCAACAGTGTTCTGGGTCCATATTATCGTACACTATTGTTTGAGTGACCGGCTTCGCCCTTCACTTTGCACCCCTTCGGCGTCAAAAGGAAAGTCTCTGCAAGCTGTACTGGAAACAAACAATTTTCCTTCTTTTGAGCACATATCCTTCGCTTTTAAGATATGAAGTCTTATATGTTAATGTGACCCGTTTTACTAAAATAAAATACACTTCACTGTTGGAGGGCGTCGCAGCTCGCGGCGTCACACTACTAGCAGTAGAAAAAATTGTCATTACACTATTACTCGGGTCAATTCTTCAGAACACAACAAAATTTGGAGGGTCTGTACCCAGGTTATCGAAGATCCCCCATCCATTTTGCTCCCTACCGATGAGAATGGAGTTACATACTGTTCACACAATAATGAATGAGATAATGTAGTATATTTAGAGACGTAGTGTTGTTGCAATATTGCATTTCAATAAATTTTTATTCTTCTATATGAACAACCCATACAAGTAATTAGAAGAAAAAAAATTAATGTTTCATAAAAAACAGATTTGACAAACTTGATTCGTTTCGAGAAGAAAGATTACGTGAAGAATGTTATGAAGCAGGACCTACGTAACCATTTCCCTCCTTTTGATTTTGGAAGCCCCCCACCTTGTTTTTTGTAATAATTCAATTACCCTTATTCACTTGCAGATCTAGACCGTAATCAAGGGGGGGGGGTAACGAGAAGCATTTTTGTTTAAAAACTATGGTTTTACAACACAAATTTTATAAATATTACCTTTAAATAAAATGCATCAAATAAATAATTAACAAGTAACAAGTAACTTGTTAATAATTAACAAGTATTATTAATAACAATAACAATTATTCTAATAAATTTAATAGTGGTATTTTTAACTTTATTAATCTGGTATTATTAATAACAATAACAGTTATAACTAGTAACAATTATTAATCTGGTAACACTTTTACAAAGTGACATTTATCAACCTCAATTTTATCTGTTAAGAGTTCAGGTCCAATGGGGGCCGCTATTGCCCCCACCCATAGATCCATCACTGCCCTTATTGGTAAGTTTTTGAAGGAAATTTAAAAGAACTTTAAGCAAAATATGATGCAGCGCTCATAAAAATTCGATAACAATGAGATTATGCTCAATAATGATTTCTTTGGTGAATTAATAATTTTAAAAGATGTTTACAACTGTACAATTGATCAAAAATTTAATCGGTAACTTCGGTGTCATATTTGCTTAAAGTTTCTATATAGCAGAATGTTTCATATCCTCAAACACTAGCTCCACGAACCAATCGACAATTACGAAACATTCCAAAACTATGTAGTATTATGACTTCAACTTTCTAGATTCGTTACATTAATCTTATAATCTACTAGGTAAATTGTGGTGTTAGCGTAATTCATATATTCAACAGTTGAAAGTAAAGCTTAGTACATTATTCGCCAGAGAGAAAGTTCACATGACGCCAAGTTTTAGTTCTCTGTTGCGAGGGCTGTCACCTTCCAATACAAGCTCAGAGACCCTTCTGAATATGCATGTGATAACGACTCTTCTCTCAGAAGAAAATAAAAAATAGAATATACACAAGTTTATGGGCGATTTAACTTTCAAATAAAGTTGAGCAAAGAATAATGGCCTTATACGTGTAGAGGAGTTATGTAAATTCCGTATCGGAAATAAATTTGTTGAAGGCGCAGCGTGGTGGATGTTCAAGTGAGAAAGCGAAGTTTCCAGAGCTCCCGCAGAGAGACAGAGCTCTTGCCCGGGGCTCAGTACTACCAACACAAGGACAACTACGACCTCTTGGTTCAATAACAGGGTGGATATTGGTCTAGAATGGCCAGCTCAAGAATGGAGCAATCTAAGGAGACGAGAAATACGCATTGTAGGTTAATGATAACACTTAAGAACGTAGTACTTCGTGAAGGACGATTTAGATTCTGAGGAACGATTTGATTGTTAGTTTCAAACCTGAGGATACACAGCGCGAAAACAAAATTGAGATTATGTTAATATCATGAACAATCCAGAAATATACTTCTAAAAACTGAAACTATTTTTTCACAATACGAACATGAACTCCGAGTTTCATCGTCGATACTCATCAACACTTAAAAAAATGTGGGGTTATCTTGAGATTTACAATCACTTCTCCAATATATCACACATTATCGTCCACGAAATTCACAGTTTCTTGTCGCACAGATGGCCCTCCTTAGATTAAGAAGTAAGGTGGCTATACTAAAGTCACACGTAATACCAAAATATTCCAATCACTTTACTTGTGGTAATGTTTTTGAGGAAATTGTACATGTTATGAGAATATGTTTCGAAGGTTAGATTTCGTACTCAAGAACTCTTCTATTGAGTTTCAGACATCGTTTTAGGTTAATATTCTTGGATACGATAAGTCCCTTTTCATCACTTGCACATTACAAATAATATTAATTTAATTTATCGTGTCTTTTTTATTTTGTCAACTACTAGTTTCAGCTTAGTTCTGAAACAATGAAAAGCAAGAAGTGCGCGATATTGCCAATACTGTATTATTAAAAACTGTTCGCACTCATTCGTTGAAATATTTTATAAGCTTCTTTCTCATTTGTCTTCGGAAGACCTAGTACAATATCGGAGAGGAGAAAGTTGAATATTGGTCGTTAATGAAAGTTGAGATAAACTCTTTTTTTAGTTAGTTACTTTCCGAACGGCCTAACTGTCTTACTGAGATTGTAATATTTACATATGAACTCTGAGGAAACTTCCTATCGTGATATGGAGTGCTTTACTGAGCACGTGTAACAATTAAGTGCATGACATAGCATTATTTATAATAATTTATTTTAATCTTACTGTGGTTGCAAGGTGTGTGAAGAAGAATATGTAGGTCAGAATGAAGTTTATTATATTTTCTACATTACGATTTATTGATTATGGGGATTTAGAAATACTTTTGTGAAATCGGGATATAATTCTGTTTGGAATACTTGCTTGTTGTCCTAGATTAAAATGTTGTACTTGGACGTGAAGGAAGTAGCTTATAAAACTTTGCGGAGAGTTTTATGAGATGGTCAACAATAGTGGGAATTTGTATTTCATGATGAATTTGTTTATTGGGGATAAACCCTGATGCATTTAGTAATTTTCGAAGAATTTATTTTGGAAGGCAGCGTTTGCATTGCTGGTGGGAGTGTTTATCCAATTACGTCACGCATACGAGGGGTAATGCTCGTTTGAAGTGAAGTGCACGAAAAAGGATAAATCAAGTCTTTGGGTCATCAGCGCAATAAAATGTCCAATAAGTTTTTATCAACGTTTTAGATAATTCAGGGTAAAATGTTTTTGTATTTAATACATTAATAGTAGTTGAATCAAATAGTTTAATGATTTATTTAACTATTTTTTATTTCAGTTCTCTGTGATATGTATTTTTTGTATTGCATTTCCTTGTATTCTGCCACCGGGTAAGATTTGCTCATTTGCAGTAAATTATTATTATTATTATTATTATTATTAAATCAGTAATTTCGATTCTAATTTCATTAAGGATACTGAATGAATGAGAGAATATAATTTTATTTTATAATTTTAATACTTTTGCTGCTGACTTATGAACGACGGATTGAATATGGACCTTCCAAGAAAGTCGGATATCTATTAGTACACCAATATACTTGGCAGAAGTGATATTATTGATCTAAAGGAGTTGAGAACTCTATTGTTGTGAGCTTTTCTGATTACTGAGGGTAAACATTTCTATTTGTGTTTTCTTTTTAGGCGCCATTTTTGAAACCAGATTGAAAGAGCGTGGAGAAAGGATTGGATATTGCTTGCTTTATTCTAATGCCATTATGAGACGCATAAATCGCAGTATCATTAGTGTAAAGTGAAATACTAGAATTAGGAGAAGTAGGAATATCAGAAGTGTAGACGCTGAATCGAATAGGAGCAAAAACTGATCCTCGAGGAACGCCTGCGAGGAATTTATACGGGTTTAGTTGGCTTGATTAATTTTAACTTGAAAGGTTATGTTAGTTTAGTACCAGCAAATTAGTTTTTAAAGATATTTAAGAGTTGAATTTTGAAAATAAGGCCTTCACGCCATATCAAATGCTGTTGCGATATCTAAGGAAACTGCTGTTGTATGTTCTTTCGAATGGAAACCAATGGCTATGCGCTCAACTATTTTAATAAGTAGATGGGTGGTTGAATAGTTGCATTTAAATCCAAATTGTGTTTTGGGAGTCATATCATCATTTTTTTTCTCAAAAACCGCTGCACGATTTAGCTTGAGCTTTTCAAGTATCTTAGCTACAGGTGGGTGTAATCTATTAAATAAATAAATAAATTTATTGTCAAAAAACAGTACAAACTGCGTATGACCACGTGGAGGGGAAAAAACTAATTTACTCTCCGGAAGCAAGCAAGGGAGATAAATTTGAGATAAATTCTGCATGCTCACCAATCAAGGCAACAACAATAGAAATTCTCCATTTCTTTATGAATTGACATACATATAAGTGTTATTCTGTGTAATATAACTCTAATACTCTGTATAATTTCAAAAATCCTGTCTTAGTCTATAAAGGACACTTCCCGTCAAATTTCAAGATCCTCTGTTTCACGGATTTCTTTCTGTAACGAGAAATGAGCCAGTTAGTCCGGAAGATGTACCAAATATTTTCACTCATTTAAGAATAAAGCATAAAACATTTCAGAAATTGGTTTTTAGATTTATTGAACAACACTTACTTGCAAAAACCGAGATGTCATTTCAAATATTTCGTGAGATCAACGAAAAATTGTGTGGAGGTCTTGACACGTCCTCACAATATGGGGAAATCATAGACTATCCTCCATAAGATTTCCGGAAGCTTCGGGTATCCTCGGATTTGTCTTAGTTTTAAGAGCATCCAGGTGAGGTTTTCTCGACCGTCTGTTAAAAAGGGTCAAGAAAAGAAGGTTAATCGTCGCGAAAACTGAATACCTTCTCCGATTAGTCACTTATTGCGTCCGTCATTTGTGGGTATCGATTTAAGAATATAAACAAAGCGGTGACGCATCAGAAGTGGGGAGAATATTGGATACTAACTTGGGTTGTCTGTCTTCTTGTCTTAGATTTGAGCTTTTGTTGATGGGAAGCCTTCCTAGGACCAGAGAATTTGTTGAATTGGAGACCAGAGAGGGCTTCGATAACTCACTTCACGACACGTGTGATGTGCTCCCTGATAATAATTATCCAATAGGGAGACAGCAGTTTTAGACGAGATCAAACTGAATGGTAATAAGGTTTATGTACATAATTTGAAGGGGTAATTGCATGCACGTATAGGGTGAGGTGATGGGGTTCAAAGGACCAAAAACTGAGGAAGTAGATGAGGTATGGTTGAACACTGGACATACCAACAAAACAATTTAATAACATGAAACATTGCAACTAACAATATAAAGCATGGAAAATGAGGTGATATAAAAATACCAAACTGGAAATGTAGACGAGGTGCTGCGGTAGTGTTGAGCGCTGTATGATTATCCGTTTCTTGATAGAGCCAGCCTGGATGGCTTTGGGTTGGTGTCGATTTGAAAATTTTTAGTTAATACAGTTGAAGTTGAGTCGCCGACGGCTTAACACGTGGCGATTCAACGGCGTGCCGATGGCCACGGGAGGTGCTGTTATCGGTTGAAAATAATTCCTCCAGCTGTCTCCTGATAGAAGCTGAAGGGGAAGTTGTCGACATGCGTGCCGAATAATGAGTGTACTATGACACATTTGATGTTGCCTCCTCGGACGAGTTTTGCAGAGTGTGTCCACATGTCGTGGCTACTAGATGAGGAGTGATGAGATGATGTGATGACCAGTCGAGTGACTTATGACATGTGAAGTGGGAAGTTGACTGCTCGGGTGGCTGATTGCAAGTGAGAGCGGTCGCTCGTTCGTAGATTGCTTGTAGTTGCGCGCTGTCGGCGCGATCGATCGGTCGATTGACAGCGCGACGTCGTGACGTCACATGTTGACTGTGTATCGATCGTACGTAGTGCTATTGGATAGCACTTAATGTCAAGTTATTGTGGATTGTTCTGGCGGGGAGAGACAGAATGTAGTCTCGTGGATTCCAGGATAATGAATAACCCAGTCTGTTAATTAGGTAGTACTATGTCCAACTATATCATTAACCTTTTTTTAACTCAAAGGCGTAAATTTTGAATGGATCTATGAGGTTTGAAGAAATTGTTCATGGAAGCTCAACAATCGAGAGATGTCACTCATTTGACACAAAGAACCTACAGTCTACAGATTATTCACTCGTTTCATGTTGCGATATCTAAAAGAAGTCTGAACAGCATATTTGAGAGCTTTCGTAACATAAATAAATAACTTAATTGTCAAACTGCATATGACCTCGTGGGAGTTTATAAACTAAGTTACTCTCCGGAAAACAGGCAAGGGACTATTCCATCAGTTCTCATCAAGGACTCAAGGGCAGTGGCCGCATTAAAAAGACATTATTTAAATAAATAAATTTATTGTCAAAAAACAGTACAAACTGCGTATGACCACGTGGAGGAAAAAAAACCAATTTACTCTCCGGAAGCAAGCAAGGGACCATCCCATCAATTCCGATCAAGGGCCCTAAGGCAGAGGCGGATT
>NNCF01125982.1:110090-121617 GCA_002313205.1 Laupala kohalensis | reverse complement strand
GGAGAGAAACCCAGGCCAGGATGGGGCTTCAGAGGTACTGTACACAACCGTGCCAAGGTAGCGTACAGTTAGAAATAAAGTAATATAAATACAAAGGATTAAAAACAACATGCATGAAAAATGGAATTGAATCAGTATCAAGTGTACTATAACAATAGAGTGGTAAAGCATAAGAGAAATTAACATCATTTGCATCATCTGCAGTCATATGGAAAACAAAATTTATTGGGAAACTGAAACTTTCATTAACTTCTTTTATTAAAATCACTACATTAGAAAGCTTTTAATCGCGGATTTGAAGAGGTTCATTTTAGTTACATCTTTTATATTTTTGGGAAGGGAATTATACAAAATTACTCCTGAATGATATGGGCCTTTTTAGCAAAGAGTGGTTGACGCGTCAGGATGACGATGGTTTTTATAACGTTCTGCTGTTCTACTATTGTTCTCGTGTGAGTTTGCGTATAATATTTGTGTATTCGTGCATATCGGTATGTTGAATCATTTTTTAGAGATATTTTCTTGTTTTGTTATTTTTCAAGCTAATTCCATGAGAGTTTTGGGGTGTCTTTGAAGGTGGTTTGCAAGCTTGGTTTAGGTTTTCATCTTTAACTGTTACCCTGCATTATTTTTCTTCAGTGTTGCTATTTTCTGACAATGTCTCTAGTCCACGAGCTAATTAAATTTATGACAATACACTGACTTAGAAAGGACTATCTGCCTCTCATATCCATCAAGTTAAATTTTCAGAATAAAACTTTCCACTAAAAATAAAATTGATTTAATTCCAAATCGTTTATAAATTGAATCATTGAATATCATGTTTTCAGATCAAATCAAAGTGGGTTTTATTTACATAATTCAAAATAAATTCAATATTTAAAGATTTATTTTATTATATTGCCGGGGCAGCAGGTCCATGCGCCGCTAAATGAGCCCTTGATTGCCGTGGGCTGTGCATACTGTACCCAGGTAATTTACTCTTAACGAATTTCTAGTTGCATTGACGGGTAATCGCGACTGAATAATTATTAGGTAAAAAAAAGCGAATTAGTAAACTATAATAATAATAATAATAATAATAATAATAAAGAAAAAGAGGCGTAAGAGTGGCGATTGGCGGATATACTGAAAGTTGTGATGTTTTACGATCGTAAGCGGAAGACTGCAACTAGATTATTCGTTAAGCACCGTTGGGAACCACGGAAAACCAACGGTCAGGGCAAGAATAACAAGTAAAGAATACAAAGTGACAAATAATAACAAGCTAGTTAATTATTTATGTTCTTTCTTCCCTCTCTCGCGGTGTGTGAAGCTCCGAACAGGTGATCGATCGGCTGCGCTTTGAATACGAAACCCCTCCAATGATTTCCTGAAAAAGAAAGTACATATCCTCGCGGCAGAATCAATTTTCACGCACACTCTGATGACACGTAAACGAAAATATTACCTTAATAAACGATCGAATAAATAAAGAACAATAAAACTATGTTGATTAGATTGATGTATTTAAAATTTCTATTTATTTATCTATATTCAAATTCGGGAATTAATTTTTCGCTTATTACCCTCACGCGCCACAGAAAAATACCTAATAGTTCCTTGAACTCGTTGTGGCCCTCCCTTAGTATTATAATTCCTTATCTTTCATTTCTATCCTGTTCCAAACATTCCCTTTGAATCCTACTTAGACGCCATCTTTCTGTCGCCTCGCACATTAACAGGATATGTACCCAATCGTCCTTTTCCCCGCAGAGAACGCAGATGGTGTTCCTCTCAATTGTTCTTATTTTGCTAATAGCCCAACCACCCGTTCGAAACCAAGCTAGACCACATCGCGCTTTCATCACTAACTGATCTAGATAGTTTTCCCTAAACTCAGCCTGAGTCGAGAAGTTTTTGTAGAGAAAGAGATATTTTATCCAACCGATCTGTTTCGAGTATTAGCGACTGTATTTCCATTATCCTTCTTTTAATTTTATCGATACATATAATATCACTGTAGATAAATTCTTCCCACACGTTACCCAGGCCCATCCGGTACAAGAACTTTTTTTACTTTTCCATCCCACCCCGTTGGATACTCTCTTAAACTCTCTTCGCGGAGACATGTGGCTGCATTTTAATAATTTAACGAAAAATTTTATTGCATGCAATTGAATTTCAACACTAATTCCTAAGTATCCAAATTCTTTGAAAATTCCAGAGTTATGAGATAATCGCATAATATCTTTCAAATAATTTGCTACTACAGATTCAAGGATTTTGGTGCTTGATTGGAGTCCCCAAATTTCAACCCCGTATGTCATGGCTGGCGTACGTACACCACGAAATACTTTATCACACACAATGACTTGGATCTCAGGGATTTTGTATCTCATTTGGTTTATTATTTTGGGAGTAGCCATGCCTTTTACGCGTGCATCTTTAATTTAATTTTAATTTCTTGGTTTCCGAATGTCCAAATTTCATTTTTACTATACACTGTACCGTTTTTTGGAAACTATAATTTTTGTTTTCGATACATTGACTTTCAGTGAAAGATCAGAGCAGAACTTTTTAAGTGTGTTTAGACCCTCTTGGAGACCCTTCATTGATTTCGAGCACATAACTAGATCGTCGGCGTAAAGAAGTCCAGGGACACATGATCCATTTATTTCCGTTGCCATAATATCCGACTGATTCAGCGTTTCCGTAATATCATCGATGAACAGAACAAATAGTTTAGGCGATAGTATGCAACCCAGTGATGTTCTTACGTTGTCACCATTGTCACATCTCTCACAGAAATTGACATCCTTGTACATTCCATGAAGTAAGTTTTATCATTTTAGGAGAAATTCCCTTGCTGCTTAGTTTGACCCGTAACTTTTCCCTATTGACAGAGTCAAACGCTTTTCCAAAATCGACGAACCCACAATATAATTTACCTCTTGTCAAGTTTATTTCTCTCTTAATGAGAGTGTCTAGGATGATAACGTTATGCATAGTAGAGACTCCATCCTGGAAACCGCATTGGTAAGGGGATATGACCTTGTTTTTATCACACCACTTTTTCAGTCCTTCGTTTATTACGCGACAAAATGTTTTTCCTAAAATTGGCAGTAACGAGATACTACGATAGTTTTCTGGCGAGTGAATATGCCCTTTTCGTTTAATGATAGGTATCAGAACAGCTTTAGTCCAAACCGACGAGTAAACACCTGAGTCTCGTATATTATTAAATAACCCGAGAATTATGTTCGGATCTAACCGCCATAGTTCCTTAAGAAACTGAAGTGGAAATCCATCAATTCCTGATGCTTTTTTGTTATCTATTGAATTTACAGCAGGATTTACTTCGTCATATGATATATCACGATCTAGTTCGTCAACCCACTCTGAAACAAATCCGCAAGTAACTACTTCTCCTTCACTTAATTGCATCGATTGTTGACGGCATAGAAGATTTTTAAAGTATTCTAACCACTAATTGGGTGTTATATTACTTCTTTCCCTCGTTGAAGATTTTATCGCGTTCAGTGTTTCTCAGACTGCGTTTCCATTTGTTGTTTTCAGAATCCTTTCTACTCTTTTGATTTCATTTGCTTGCTAACGACTTTTCTTATCAATGAGTAAAGATTTATATTCTTGTGAATATGTAACGTAGCTTTGACGAGCTGCCTGAGTGCCAAGTACACGATAAATTTGCAGAGCTTTGCTCTTCTGCGGCTATTGTAACATTCGGAGTCAAACCAGTTTTCCTTCTTTTTGTTGCGTTCTTAATATTGCTTTACCTGCATCACACAGGTTTGAATAGTTGCGGTTTGCGCGACTGGCGCCACCGCGAATTCTTCTATCTTTTCCTCATTCCATTTGTAACGGGTCATTTTGAAGATGTTGCGAGGATTTGTTCAATTTCAATTTCAAGACAATATTTAATGAGAGATGGTTCGATTCACTTCTGTCTCCAATTTTGAAGTTCACTAACCGTTCGGTTGTTCTTTTACATCCCAGCGCAATGTCAATAACGCTACTTCCGTGACTATTTTTAAATGTATAATGCCCTTCCATGTCTTCACCGTATTTCCCGTTAAAGAAATCTAATTCAAATAAATCAGCAAATTCGAGGAGCTCTTGTCCCCCTCCAGCGTTGATCATCTCTTTACTGGCTCTACGCAGGTGTCTTCAGTCACACGATCCTCCAACATCATTTAGAGACACAGATACAATTTCCGAATAGCTTCTTGCGTTAAAATCGCCCATAATAAGGAAATCAGTTCCCGGAAACTTATTTTCTAGATCATTTACGAATTCGGATAAAAATCTACGAAGAAGTTAGGGTTGTGGTATCGCGATGTGATATGTTCCGTGAACGCCTGTACAGGTTGATAGGTTGCCTGTATGTCATGTTTTCGGGCCTCATTCTCAAGTAGTTTATTCATCAGAATAGAATTCAGTGTCTTTACATTGAAATGAAAATAAATGCAATATATGTTGCCGATTTCAAACACATTAGTCCTGCGGTTTCCAACTCATTGGGCGTTCAACCCATGGTGGGCTTGGGACGGTGCCAAGGGTTGCAAATTTTTGTACAAGTATCAAAATTCTCTTAATTAAAGAAATAATTTACTTTCTCTCCATAGTACAAAACATTTCCAATTTGAATTATTAAACATTTTGCTAATTTTAGAAAATAAACATTGCGATGAATTTGAAATTTACTATTTATAGCTATTTATTACATCAAATAAACCTTTAACAAGTAATACTCAAATTCATGGAGTTTATATATCATTAAATTATTTCGATAAGTGTAAATTATTACAAACGTATGACTCATTACATATATTACCTTGAAAAATAATTGGGTGGGAAGTATCGTTCTTAAATTATCTCATACGGGGGCTCATGCTAAAAAGGTAGGAAACAACAGTACTAGTCATTTAACTCTATTTACAATATCACTACTAGATTTTCAATTAAAACGCCTGTAATAAACCGTGAATGAACAGAGTATTATTATTTGCATTCTTGTTTTAATTATTTCGACTATTAAGAAGAGTGTAAATTACTAAGTACAGGTTTTCATGCAACTTAATGGGAATAACATTTTGCCTCGTCTCGTTAGATTAAGTTATGTTATTTGTCATGAATCCTATGAGCAAGTGGAATTGTTAGGTTTGTTGTCGATTAATTAAAATTTGATAAACAAAATTTGATGGTATTTTCAAAATTTTAAATACAGTATTTTTTTAATTATTCGAAAATGCCATAAATATGTATTGTACATAAAGTATAGCAACTAGGTTTTGTTTATGGGAAAAAACTAACATTGAATATGTCAGTTTTCCAAAGCGACAGACAATTAATTAGCTGAATACTAAAAAACCTCACCGTCACCTAATATAGCTGAATACTTCTCATCTACTAAGTAGTCTGCTATACTATCTATTCCATATCTTTTAAGTGTTTTACAGAGATCGATATTGGACGACTAGATTGAGTTTGGACTGGACGACTGAACCATTATTTTTTCATCCAATAATAATGTAAGGTGATATACATTTGTTCGATTGCAATTACATATGTAACTTGAAACACAGCATGTAAAATGTGTGGTTGAGAATACAAACACATTGATACTGCTGAAGCTACATTTAGTAACCTAGTATATTATCTTTAGTGTTACGACGTGCCAACAAATTATAAATATCGTGATATATCTTAGACAAATTTTCACATCGTGGGTTCATGTGTACTCGTCGCTTTCGGAGCACACGAACGCGAGAAGAAGCCGGGAAATAGAATTTGCTATAACGCAATCCGCGCACCGAGCAACGAAATCTGCAAATAGTCTCGGATGTAGGTAGGATTCTGGAAGCTCCGGGGGAATTGAGGCGCGAAGGGCGCAATCCCACATCTGGTTCTGCACTCGAGTGCGAAAGCAAACACAATTCATGGAAAGGTGTTCGCAGAAAGGAAAGGCAGGGTGACCGGAATTCAAGACGTCACAAGCAAATTATGACCAAAAAATATTCTGCCGCACAAAAATTGACGTAATTGATACACAAATCGGAGACGTGTATAATTTTCTCATGGTTCCCTCATATTTATACTCTTGGTCATGGTGTCATAAATAATATGTTTTAAAATAATACGTACAATAAAAGAGAACGTAGTTTTATACGTCATTAAATACTAATATTTCTAATAATAATAACAACTAATATTTCATAGTTAGTTACTGAGAATATTAAATTTTCTAAAGAGCTTTTTCTTTAATGCACTTTTCCAAACTATAGAAACCTATTTTTTATTTGGTGAGGAACAAACGAAATACATTTCTGATGGTTAAATAAGACATAAGAATAACGAATTATATCCTTCGAGTCGCTCTCGAGATCTTACAGTTCGCCTCGCAGAAACACTACGAGTCACAAACGTAATAATGCGTAAGTTTCATAATATAATGGTTACTAAATACATAAGTTTCTATAGAAGAAACGAAATTATTCAGCATGAAGTAATTTATACCATTTTATTTGCTTATTTTACAACGTACTTCATATTTTTGCTCCGCAGGGGGATCAGTTTCGACTGAGTATGGGTTTGGCGAACGCACGGGCCCGAGCTGGGGACTGGTACTGCGCCACCAGTCCTCGGACACCGTAATCTTTGGGCATGCTTCAGCGACCCCCATTGGCACGATGGTGGAAAGTTGCTTGTTGCAGAGGGTGGAGATCTTGTCTTCATCGACCGGGTGGCGAGGAAGGATTAAACCTCTATAAAAAAAACCTCTACCTCAATGTGTGTTATGAGCCGATGAGGTGAATGGGTGTTGTGGATAAACACTCGCTAGCGGACAACCTCTGGGGCAACTGCCGCACATCAGTTGAATAAGGCTTAAGATATGTCCCCTGGTGGAACGACGCATGTCGGACCGCCATTCGGGGAGGTGAAGAGCATTGCGGAAATTTAAGGGTAGTCCATCTCCCGAAAACCTCGCCGTATATCGGATTGCTAGAGCAAAAGCGCGCAGAACCATCAAAGAATCCAGATCCACATCCTGGAAAGAATTTCTAAGAACCATTAAGAGAGCAATATCGTCCAGTAAAGTATGGGAGTCAATGCGTAAGATATCTGAAAGGTATTCTCGAGTCCCAATATCTGGACTCAATTATCAGGGTCAGGTTCTTACCAGCAACAGAGAAATGGCAACAGTGATGCCTGAATACTTTGCTGACCTAACATGTACAGCAAACTGCGATCCTGATTTCGCGAGGAAAAATTAAATAGCAGAGAGCACCACCTTTGGCTTTTGTTACTCAAAATCTGAACCGTATAACATTGCCCTCTCAATGTGGGAACTTGAGTCAGCTCTAGCGACAGACCACGTCACTTCTCCTGGCCTTGATTCCATTCATTATGAAATGCTCAGACAACTCAGTCTCAAATCAAAAGAATACCTTCTGGATATCTTTAATCTTTCATGGTCCGAGGGAGTATTCCCCAGTACCTGGAAGGAAGCAACGCTTATACCTTTACTAAAACCAGGAAAGAACAAAACGGCCATCTGTAGTTATCGAAGCATGGTCTGGCTGCAGATTTACCAACAATTCTCGGAAATGAAACAGTTAATGTTAATAAACTATTAAATTTTATGAGTAGATCGGGGCTCCTCCCATAAGTTCTCCGGAGGGTTTAAATTTGCATTCTTCTTTCCTCTTCCCTGTCTTCTTTTCTTTTATCCTTCCTTTCCGTAATTTGAAAATTATAATTTTTAGATTTTTTGGGTCCTTTTTATGGTATAATATGTTCGGCAATTGTTTCCTTTCCTTTTCTCTCATCTTTGTATTTAGATACTTGTTGAATTCAGGAGGGTTTTTAAGTGGGTATGGTCGAGATATTCGGCGAGTCTCACACACGGGGAAGAGTCTTTACGGCTCTTCTCTATGGTGCGAAACTGCATTTCTTCCCCACCTGCAAGGGCTCTAATGACCTTGTCGTTGACGAACCCTAAAGCCCCACAAAAAAATCATATTTTTGGTCTGATATTTTTTATCCACAAAGAAGTTGTTAGTTTATACAAGCGTACGAACGTTTTCTTTTATTTAACAAGACTGTTTTATTTACCTTGATAATAATGGCAGGTACTACGTTCTTTCATTTGCTTGTTGTAGGCAAATTTCGCTGGGTTGCATATTTAGCATTAATTTTAACAGAACATTAGAACAGTTATGAATAGTGTATGATAACACAATAGAGCATCACGTTGCTCACGTACAATTCCCTACGAATTGTAACACCCTTTTCAAATACAAAAATCAAGCAACTTCTTTTGTTGATGTAATTTGTAAATGCTGTCATCTCAGAAAATGTAAAAGATGAAATAATAGGATATATCTTTTAACGCTCTAATGAACAATATTCATTTGTGTGATCCTCTGTTCGGTTACACAGAAAAGGAGCGAAAAATATAGAGGAGATTTGCATATTAATGTATACGATGTTCTAAATTTAGTGATTTATTGATAACATATTTAAGGACAGAAAAACTTATATTTGCTTTCTCATAACTGATTAAATAAAATGAACGAACGATCATCTCTATTTTCTCTATTTAAAAAATTGAATGTCAAATAGATAAATGAGTTTTTTGCAACGAAATAACAACACCGCCAAGACAAAAAATATTGAGAGTAAAGTGGGTGATCCAAAATGTCTGAAGTCACGGGATATAAAGAGGTATGGGATACAATTGAATTCACCATTTATTCATTGCTTGTTGCAGTTACCAATGATTTAATATTTTTTTATAATTTAAGCCCAGTTCACATTATTGCGTCATTTCAATGTAAATTACATTCATCGTTAAATATTTGTATAATTTTTACACTTTTTGTCTCCAATTTTCAACATTTTAGAGAATGCGCTGCAGAGAAGAAACATTCAAAATCCTAATAAGCTCATAAATGCTAAAATTGTTGTTACACCCTTCTAGTTCTTTAACTTGATAGCTTCGTTACTGAGGTAATGGAGGCGGAGACACCCGAAAGCGCGGAAGCTGTGCTCCAGGAAATCCCCTTCTGCGACCAAGTGAAGTTGAGGCCTCTTCCGCCAGAGTTCTCTGGCGACGCAGAGGTGCAAGCGAAAGCTCTACCGTCACATCGGCGGCTGTGGCGGCGGCGGGACGTGCGGAGGAGACGCAAGTGTGGGTCAGGAAACGGTGACTGGAGAGCGGTGGGGTTGAGGAGTGAATTCAACGGCGAAAGGAGAGTTTGAGCAAACGGCGCGTCCAACGACGGTGTAGAGGCGGGGAGGTCTTTGCCACTGCCCCGGCGACGCTCGCCTGTCGACGACTCAAGTTGTAAATACACAAGGCACACCGCTCGCTCGCACCTCTTAGACCCCGATTAGTGAAGACGTTCCAACAATATTGTAACTCGCTACGCTCAAATTTCCTAATTCACTGCAACCATGTTAATTTCACTACGCTTTGCGAAAATTATTTGCGAGTAATTAATTCTAAAAACCTAATTTACCGTCAATACTTCAATAACTTTCCGTCAAATTTGGATTAAAACTTTTTCTTCTTATTTTAAATAACAACTAAGAAGTTAACTAAATTTGATTTAAAATTATTTTCCTCGCAGTATTATCAAATGAAAGAATATATCAATAATGAATAAAATAAAAATGAATAATATCAATAAATACGTCGGAGTTTTTTTCTAGCAGGATCTATAAATCCATATTTTTATCTTTCAAAATCAATTATGAGGCTTTATGTGGTAAAGCATGATGGAGAAAAGGTAAGAACGGTATTCAGTAAGATAAGTAAGGAAGAGCGTCTTACGCAAAGCTACAAAAATATTTTCAAAATCAATTACTGCTAGATCCCACCGTTCCACGCGACTCACATTCTCTTATAATTGCGATGTAATTTACGTCAGATGTGTTTTCATGGTGAAAACTAAACCAAATTTCTTTCTAACTTGACAAAGGTTCTAATGTAAAGGATCACATGATTTGAAGGCAAATTCTCTTGCGGAAACTACACTATATGGCAACTCATAAATGAGCTAAGATGGAAGAAGAATTAATCATGACACAAATTAAACGACAATAGTGATAAATGAAAATGTAAGATTAAACTAATAGTTTAGATCTCTATGAACTAAATTTAAATGTCACTTCGCGTCACGTCAGATTTGAATTTCTTCGATCATTGTTTGCAGTATTTTAGACATTTTCCATAAATTAGAATGCAATTTTCGAAGATTCTGTGACCGAAATTGCAGTCAATATATTTCGAAGATTCTGTGACCGATGAAAAATTGTATTTCCTTCTGGTTTCCATGTGAATTTAGTTCATCCCCACTAAAAGAATTCTTGAATTCTATCCCAGTGTATTGTTGAGATTAAGCTCGAAGAATAGGTTCGAGGGAGATTCTCACCCTCTTCAGAAATTGCTCAAATCCTCATGATCATCATTTCCTCCTCAACCACCTATCCACGAGAGAGAGAGAGAGAGAGAGCAATGGTAACCAACCACATTCCGCTCCATGGTCTCGTCTGACTGTCGTCTCTGCGCCGGCGATGACGCAGGTTCTGAAACCGACACACCGCACCAGAGAACGTTCATCGCAGCGTTAATTAGTTCAAGTGCATTAATTGAGCAATTAACGATTTGTGACCGCGAAGACTCCTCAGTCGGATGACGGGTCCCAATTAGAGGCGAGCTGTCGCATTGGCACTCGCGAAGGCTAAGGGTCGCCGAGGAAGAGGGGGTGAGGAAGGAAGGAAGGTTTGGGAACTGAAGGAGAACTACGGCTCCGTCGTTTGCACTCCTTTTATAAACCTTTGATGTCAATTAGTGATGAACACTCGTATATTCCAGAAGGTAATTCTGAGCTCCAAAGTTTGTAAAATATGTGTAGTTCAGTCTTACTCACGCTTATTAACTCGTTGCTTCCAATAGTTTCTCTTGGAACTCTCTCGCTTAGAGAGTAAAAATAAGGCCAAGTACAAAAATTGAACGATGCTTTGAAGTCTATGAAGCATCCATTATTTTTAAAGATTACCATGTCGTACTTTTTTAATAATACATCTCAATAAGTAATATATCTATAGCTATGTGATTTTAAAATAGCAATAGGACAGTGAGGAGATGGCACTCATGGAATGGGGTAGCCTTTTCTATGAGTACGAAAAAAGTCGTCAGCTCACGCGGGGACATGACTCTTCAGCGCCATTTCACGCTGGTTGTTATAACTACTTCAAATTCATTAGTCTCGATAGGAAAGGGTCATGTGATTTTAAATACAATAGCACGAGTACTTTAATTAAATTTAATTCAGCTAAGTAAATGTTAATAATTGTAATATTTTAACTTAAGTAGTTTTAACAAGTTTCTTTTATAACCTTCAGGTTTCGGCGATGCTTTCGTAAGAGTTTATTCACAATTTATTGACGCAAATTAATAATTAATAAATATTCTATACGTAACATCTTATTATAGCAAATACAGGTTTTATACATCTTT
>NNCF01125982.1:82519-110014 GCA_002313205.1 Laupala kohalensis | reverse complement strand
TATATATATATATATATAACTAATAATTACAGCTCAAAGTTATCATCTGAACATCACTCGGAGCGGGAACTGCTATTGAAGCAGTTACAATAACCAGCGTGAGATGGCGCTGAAGATTCATGATGCCGCGTGAGTTGTCGACGCTTTTCGTACATACCCCCACTCCATGTGTGCCATCTCCTGTTTGTAGTCTCCTTGGAAACATCTTAGAAAAAATTATTTCTGTCTTTCTTGCGAGGTTCATTATACAATATTATGAGCTTAAGAGGCTATGAATATATAATATAGTTTTCTTTACAGCAAAAAAAAAAAAAAAAAGAAAGAAAGAAATGATTTGCTGACATTGGTCTCATCGATTGAGTTGCTGGTAAAGAGCCATTTTCCGGCAAAATGGAAAGTAGAAGAACGAGAAAGATCTGAGAGTAGGCAGATGAAAACAAAGACATCACATGTCAGGGGATGAGATTGACGATTTTTAACGTACCGTCTATCATTTATGAGATACCGAAATATTAATGTGTTGGAGGGGGATGACAGTTTCTTAATTCAAAACTGCAAAAGACCTCTATAGGCGCATCGAAAATTTGACATGAAACGATGTAGAATCTACACTATATTCCATGTACCTAATTCAATTAAGTACACCCTTTCTCAATCAAGAAGTCCTATAACATATACTCAATGAAGTGTTGTGTAAGCACTCATTTCTTGGAATGTGAAACACCTTACAAGTTTCAAACAGGTATACGTTTTAACAAGAACATAAAAAATTTCAATACTTATTCACGCCTTTAAATATCACGTCGTACATAACATTTTCTATTTGACAGATAATCATCATACATTTCATCTAGTAAAATTTTAACATTTTAATAGTGGTATAGCACGGTTAATGGAAGAGATAAAAATTAGAAAGCACTCACATTCGCCACTCAATATTTAATTTTAATCAGCACATTCTAGATATTTCCTCTCCTCTTCCATCAACTTTATTGAAAAACCCATGACGTTATAATATTCCCTAAACCTTCCAGTTGACCTATCGACTAGACTTATTAGCCTCAGAGATCTTCGAATCCCAGGTATGCCAGCTTTCTCTCTCTTCTATATTTTTGTGACTCTGTTTTAGTTTCAAAACTTGTTAATTCATTCTTATTATACTTACTATCAATGTCACAGTGATAGAAAAGGACTATTATACACACAAAAACAATCGCGTATCAAAATGCTTATTTATTTGGTGCCGATACTACAACTCTTTTATAAGAAACAAAATTTTGAAGTGACTCCTCCTTTAAAAAACGCCTGAAATGGATACTATTTACGTTCTCACCTTAAAGAGTTCATTTATGTAATAATAATGGATTATTTAATACCGTTTAGCTTTCAATGTGAAAGTAATTGTTCTGTAGGACTATCAGTTATTTTGTTATTGAACTTGAAACATGACAGCGCATCATTTTGTATTCATTCTGGACCTAACCTTATTGATTTTTAATTTGCCTTTTTGTGGAAGTTGTTCCTCTAATGATTTTCTCTGGATGTGTTTCTTTTCCATTTTGTTTTTCGATCTAATTATGGATTGGGTGACTATATTTATATTGTAATCACCATCCTTTCCGTATTGCCGTAAAAAATAAAATAATTGTAAGAACTATCATACTGATTGAAAAAAATTTAAATATTTTTTAAGTAATGCCTTGTTACTAAATCTTTTTAATTTATTTATCTATCTTTTCTTATCGACCCACAAAGACTTTTGTATGTACACAGCGTTGAACAAAGTTATAGTTTTCTTGATGGTGTGATATGATACTGTGATTATAAGCGTTAGATACATTTGTTTGGTGACATGAAATATATAAATTCGTTAAAAAAGTTGATGTTGAGGAAATGACTTTCCAAGGACTCAATTATTACAATACTTTTCAAGAATTCATTTTCAAAAACAGAAGTGACAAGCTATACTCAAAATATAGGTGAACTCCTTTGATGTACTCTTTGATGATTGTAATATACATGCGTTACTTTTAATGTAATTGGATTGAAATGTTATTTAAGCTGTTATTTACGTTTCCTTGTTTGAATTACTTTAACTGATATAAGAAATGAACCTGAGTATTTTTAATATATTGTTCACTCGCTGGAAGCCTCACTCACCTGGAAGTTTTTAATAATATCTTACAGCAAAATAAAGAATTCTAAACGTGCTTATTTCATGTTGAGAATACACATCCTAAGCAGCAGACGTTGAGTAAAAAGTAAAACAAAATAAATATTTAGATGGTTTGAAATTAGCGCTTCGTTCTAGGTCAAACTCGGAGAATGACTCAGTTCAACTGCGTGCATCCTTTGAGTGTGCTCCAATGCAGTATCAATCGTGTGCATCATGCACCGAGTACCTCGTTCACATGTTACATTCCGTCTTCAATAGTATTTCTATTATGGTTGCAGTTCAATATAATAATAATTTAAAAAATTCTTTTACCAAATAAGGGTAAATTACGTGCAAATATGAGTACTAAAATTATGTCTGAGTACTATAAATAGTTTCTGATTATGTACATTTTGTGTTGGTCTCTTGAAACATTGATACTAAAAAGTTATTAAAATTATGTGCAACTGGAACCTTGACAAGTACAGAGTATTCAAAATTGACATAAATATTTTACGAAGTATTTAGCTGGCAATTGTACATTACGTGTGTTCATAACAGTTAAAAAAACTAACCATTACTAGTCTACATGAAATAAAAGATCATGTATTAATATTCTACAAATATATTTATTTATTTTCTTGTCATCGTTTTACATTAAATTACCATTTATTGAGAAAAGTGTCTTCTAAACTTTGATAAATTTGCATTTGAATTCCGATCTCTCCAAACGCTTTCGCGATTTCCTCTGTCTTGGTCGGATGGCAAACAATACATGTCTTGCAATTATGTACATCAAATAAAGGAGCAACATACTTTGGGCCAACTCTGTTCAAATCATCTACAGCAACCCTTGAAATCAACTGTACTAAGTTTTTGTTATAATTTTTATCAGTTTTTCTGAAGTACGACAATAATGATTGAGTGATTACATCCTCGATACTCTTTTCACGTTCAATCACTTCGTACATGAGAGAACTTCTCGCTGACTCTAACAACACTTGATCCCATTTCGATCCGTCTGACAAGTGTGTGTCAATGATATTCTTCACTTCTTTGTAGGCCAAAAAGCAGTTAGTGGCTCGATAGAATGAAAGATAAAGCAGACCTTCGTTGAGACGAGGAACCAAGGAATAACCATATGCCAATCCCAAACCACGCACCTGCTTCCATAAAGGTCCTTCTAACTGCGTAAAGTATTGTAAAAATACGAGAAGTGGAGGAAAATCAGGATGCGTGTATCTATCAATGGTTCTTGTGGTTTGGTAAAAGAAAGATGACTCAACGCATCCCATTCCGACAATGCAGCTATTCAGTTCTTTATAATCTGGCGGATGTAACAAAGAAGAATCGTGTATGATGGGGAAGTTCCTCCTCTTCAAGATGCACTCACATGGGAAGATTTCCAGCCATGGTCTTACAGGATCTTTGACACTCTTCAGTAACATGTTTGTATTCGTAGCAACGTGAATTACAATAGTTTCTGGATTGGTGATAAGTTTTCGCACTCGATTTATATCATTAAGAACGTCTTTCTGTGAATCTGGTACATTCAGTTTTTCTATGAGTCCGGTAAGGAACTGATGTTGTCTCAACATACTCGTTGCATAAGGATTACTGTCCTTTTTATACAATAGACCTTTCATCAGATCTCGCACTACGCGATGTCCTTGTCTTTTAACTTGCGCGACCTCGTTGATAATTTTTGTCGCAATAATTTTTAGTCGTTCTGGAGTGAATATTGTTTGGTAAAGCAATTCTCTAACCCAAAAAATACCTTTGATGTATTTCGCTGGTTCTAGTAATAGCATTAAGGTCACTGTATTGGAGAAAGGGCCGCACTGAAATTGTGTTGCACTATCCACACCCATATTAGTAGTCACTGTAACTGTGTCCATCTCTAACTCTGCAACAACTTTTTCGTATGGTATAACTTCTCTCCTTTTGACGGGGAGCTTCATAATGGATTCTAACAGCAAAGGAAGATATGGACGTAGCTCTTTCTTGACGTGTGATGTATCCATCAGGACGTAGATGTAAACGAAATTTGTGTGCACATTATCTAGATGCATTTGGAGAGGGATCTTTTTCAAATTGAATTGTGGATGCTGATCTTCTGATGTACTCGTATACCTGTCAATGGGATGAAAATTAATGGAATCTGTCTTGGGTATAGGTACAGAAGACAGCATATCTCCAGGAGGAGGTACTTCATTTTCCGCAGTTGCCTTTCGTAGTGTTTCACCATTTCCCTTCAATCCTTCTGAACCGAGAGCTTCTCTTTGTAATTGTATTCGCTGTTTATCTTCACTACTCATTTTTTTTTGCTCCTCAATACTGGGAACACCGCACACTGTAACGCTGGGAGAGTCTACGAAATATTTTTGAACCAATGTCACCCAGAAATTTTCCCTTTCTTTCTCCAAAGATCGAAGATTTTCAATCCTATTCATACAACGACGCAAATCTTCTTTTGTAGTTCCATAAAGCACTTCGCCTATTATCATATATGCCATGGAATCATGAGGATTGCTATCAAGTTCACTAAGATCTTCTAAGATTTGTCTGTGTATGACAGTACGCAACCTTGATATATCCAGCCTCTCTTTACCGTTTGTGATCGACTGCAAAATATCACTGAGACGTCCCTTCACTAGCTTCAGTTTGTCCATGGGTACATTCTCAAATTTCAAATGAATCATTGATTCAGAATTTTCAGTGACAGAATAATCTACTTCACTAGCATACGGATTGTCTATTTCAACGAACGATTTCTGCAAAGGACTTACTGCGGTATCAGTCATATACTTAAGTAAAATAGAACATGCAGTCAGATTGTATCGTTCTTTGATGCAGTAAGGGCCTCTCCAAGCTATATAGACCATACCATTGTCTTCTTCATCACAGGAGTAAAGCACATCTATCTCTACAGACTGACTGAGAGGTGGCACAGGGTCCTGCCATGGTCTCCTGAAAGGTTCTTGATAATTCTTTGACAGAATTTTATTTTCAACTGAAGATAATGCTTGAAACACATCATCGTGATTCACAGAACCAGTAATAATAAGAGTCAAATTTTCAGGTCTATAAAAATCACTGTGGTACCTTCGAACTTTCTCATTCGTCGTACTTTCTCGTAAATTCTTCATGATTCCTCCAGTTTCCGATTTATAGCCACAATGCCCTGGATATATGGCTCGGATCATAGCTAAGTAAGATCGTGATTCCCCTGAATTTTCCCGACCCTGCATTTCACAATAAACAACGCCACCATCCTCACCTTCTTCGGTCACATGATGAACTTCTGTAATGAATGCTGAGTCCGTGAGTGTGGGGTACAGAATGTGATCCAAGTATATAGGCATCAATGACAGAAATCCTTCACTCCCGGCTGTTGTCATTGTGTAACAAGTGTGATCAATGTCTGTCCAAGCGTTCGTCCCGGAAGCGAGGCATCGATTAGCGACGATATCCAACACACCTTTGTACGGATATGATTCACTGCCGAGGAAAATGAGGTGCTCCAATGTGTGAGGCAAACCGTCATCATCGTGGGCTTCGGTTGCCAGAACAAAGTAGCCGTGGATCACTGGGCCTTCGATTTCAGCCATAACGATTGTGAGTCCAGTCGTAGCATTTTTGTACTTGTGAACGGGTATCACATCATTCGCTTTGAAGGAACAAATGAGTTCATAATGTCCTCTGGTTTTCTGTCGTAGTGAAATGTTGGTGTCTGCTGCAGACATCTTCAGATGGAAATCTGCTACATCGCACTACCTACTCATGTTAAATAAAATCAAAGTCATTATCTGTGATGAGCTGTTACATTTATATTAATGGACATTCCATGTTGATTGCTATTTATTAATTTAGAAAACCTCGCCTGGATGCATTTCCGATTTTGTCTTATTTTCCCTGAGGGAAAATATACTTTCCATTGATGTCAGTTTTAAAATGGCGATTTTATTGGATATGCTCATCAATATGTTTTTATGACTTCCTTTGTGAAGCACAAATGCTGCTGTTGCTAGGAAATAATACATTGTGGGTTATGTAAGCTGTGCAATGATTACCTACTATAAACGGGCACTTACAGAATCAGATACAACAATCGGGAGAGGAAAAAACGACTTAGCAGTTTCCAACCGCACATTTTTTAAGCATAGTATAATCAATTTTAAAACTCACGAGCATGTTAAATCTCTTTTATTGTTCTGCATGCATACGTAAGTCATTTTCACGGTTAATCACGGAATGAAGGTCTCATAAAAACTTTTAAACATAGGGAATATGCAGCATCAGTAATAAATGTGTTGTAGCGTACCTTTCCGGTAGTCACCAGCAATTCCAATTCCATGCAAGAAACACAAAGCTTTGCAGTAGTTAATAATATCCGTGGATACCAATTACTCACAAAATAGGCGAAGAGAGTCCTTTTTAAAAACAAAGCTCAGAAACAATACTTGCAATTCCAACACTTGATATTATTTCATCTATTATTGATTTAATTACAGTATTAACAATTAGTCTTAAGTTGTTTGTCTAGTGATACAACACAGTGTTTGTAGGTAAGCAAATAACGATCCATATTCCTATAGTTCAGTATCATTCATCAGGTTGAACCATTTCATTGAAATAGAGAATATTCAAACCACGGAATAAATGTACGTTGCTAGAACACTAAAGCTCTCATTCATTTAAGATATATCTCGGAGGTTTACACACTTTCATATCTCTGTATATTTGAATTGTGAAAGCTGATTATGATTGTGAATATTTAATAATCGTACATAACACAGCGTCATTAGTGAGTACAACCTTTTTTAACACAAATGCAACGGAAAGTATGTGAACTTACAATAAAAAAGATAAACTAGATGCATGGCACAATTTACGTTGTTTAATATTAAAATTATCAAAGGAACAGTCTCATTTGAAATTTTTTGAGGATGAAGACGTAACTAATTTTTTGAGGATGAAGACGTTTTTCTAGTTACACTTCAATTAGGTTATGTTTTATCGAAAAGGAGGGAGAGCTTTTGGTACAATGAAAACACGAAGTAAATTGTGAATAGATGTTTAGTTGATTGTAAGTGTACATGCTGACATTATTGGAAAGATTTCAAATGAAAATTTTGATTAAAAATGTATAGATTTTCTTGTTGACTTTTAATTTAATGCTATCAGCAATGTAATTGCAATTGAATGTTGAGTATATTGTGCTCTCACAATAACATGGATGCAGGATTGTGAGGATTTTATTATTGAAAAACCTCCTTCATATCATAACAGCAAAAATTGTGTATCGAGAGTTATGGGGAAGATGAAGTGGTGAAGTATTTTTGGGGAAAAATTAGATAAGAGGTCGATTGCATAACTGAAGACATTCCTCAACTCCAGTACAAGTGGCATAGAACTGTCGAGTTCGTTGCGTTATACGTACACACACTGCGCCTTTTCTACCTAGCGATATTTGTACCTAAATCCATTGTTTGAGATGTATATTATTCTTCCAACCACACGGTAGCAGACAGAGCGGGATTGCAAAGACTGATTATAGACAAATAAAGTCAAACAATCAGGAATGGAATTAACTCGCAACTTCTCGGTACCTCCTCGTAGAGGTGAATTCGCCCAGGTGAAAATAGCACCGGAAATGATTAAATATATGGGGAAGAGAGCAGAAGAAATACTACTGAATATCATTCAGTTAGCATGGGAAAGAAAGAAGATTGTAAAGGACTGGGAAATTGCTATTATTATACCGATTTTTAAGAAGGGAGATAAAAGAGAGTGCAAGAATCACAGAGGCATCTCGCTCCTCAGTGTACCTGGTAAACTATATTCAAGAATACTGGAAATGACATTGAGAGAAGAAATAGAAAACACTGGAAGAAACACAAAGTGGGTTTAGACCAGGAAGAAGTGTTCAGGATCACATATTCACGTTGAGACAAGTAATTGAAAAGACAATAGCCTATGATAGAGAGCTATATTTGTGCTTTATAGACCTAGAGAAAGAGTTTGATAGAGTTCCATGGCAAGAATTATGGAGAATATTGAAGAAGAACAAAGTTAACCTAGATTTGATAAGAGCCATACAAAGCTTCTACAACCTAAGTAGATGCTATGTTAGGACTGGAAATAATATATCCGAAGATTTCAACGTCACAGTCGGAGTAAGACAAGGAGATATCCTCTCCCAGTATTTATTTATAATACTAATGGACGATATAATAAAGCCCAAATTGAGGAAATATCAAGTTGGAAATTGGAAAATGAAAAGTATAAATATATGCGAGTTAATGTATGCAGATAACATATTATTATTTGCTAGGTCACAAGCAAACTTACAAAGAAATTTGGAAGTATTGAAATTAGAACTGGAGAAGAGAAATGTGTCGATAAATCAAGGAAAGACTAAAACAATGGTAATAGAAAGAGAGAAGAAGGAATGTAAGATGGAAATAATGGGCAAGGAACTAGAACACGTGGACAGCTTTAAATATCTTGGAGTGACGATTAAACATGACGGAAGGATTGGAGAAGAACTGAATACCAGACTGCTCAATACAAGTATGCTCTACTATGCTATAAACAGAGGATTCTTAAGAAAGAAAGAAATAAGCCAGAAGACCAAAATGGCAGTATAGAACTAAACTTACATCCCGACACTCTTATATGGAAGCGAATCCTGGATAGTTACTAGAAGAACGAGAGAGAAAATACAGACAGCAGAAATGAAGTATTTAAGGAATGTTGTAGGAAAGACGAGGCGAGACAAAGTCAGAAACCATACCATTAGAAGGACCTTAAAAATTCAACCTCTTCAAAACAAGCTCAGTTAAGATGGTTTGGGCACCTAAAAAGGAAGAATAATGACAGAATACCAAAACAGATATGGGAAGCAAGATTGGGAGGAATTGGAAATAGAAAAAGAGGAAGACCTCGAAAGACATTGAATGATTCGGTAAGGGAACAACTAGACGGGAAAAATATAACGTGGGAGGAAGCCAAGAGGAAATCCTTAAACAGGAAAGAATGGCGAGCTCTTTACCAAACCTCGACACCAGAAGGTAGAAGAGGAAAAGATTAAGAAGAAGAAGAAGAAAATTGGACCTGGACCTGCACCCGGAACCTCCTCCGGCTACAGCGGCAGGTGTCCTCTGCACATGAGAGTTGTGTACGAGTTTCTGAAACTGAGGTGGATGGTGCAATGTACACCAATAACATAAAATAATTTGGACTTTTTTCAGGATGTGTCGTTACACTTGGAAAAATAATTGAAAAACAATTATTTGAGAATGTCTTTTGAAGTTAGACTTTTGTAATCTCTTTCGTATATCCACCGTTGTCCTGAGTGTTGTGACTGACTAACTCGCACATTCATCAACGCCGACTATAAGTATTAAAGAGCAGAATCCTGACGAGATGTTGCTAATATTGTTTATTCAATTCTGCCATGTTTAAAACCGAGGAGGTAAAAGAAGAATATGTAATTCCAGACACCTCAAAAATTGGAAGTTTTGTCAACTCGATTTAAACACGTATTCACAACTCTCAAGCATTGGAGTAATTAGGTAAATCAATTAATAGGCATGTTTACTATGTTTGATCGTTATTATATTATTTGCTAAATATCCCCCACTCCTTAAATTAGTCTTATTTATAGTTATGTACTTTTTACAATCATGTTTATTTCTTTTTGTATTCAGTATAGCAAAAATTACTTTTCTTTGTTAATCGTCAAAATTTTTAAATCGACAGAATTTTGGAAAATAGAGTGTGACTGGAAACGTTACAAAATAAGAATATAAAAATTAATCACCTGAGTGTCTGGATGTACTAGTTTTATGAGTAACTACGAGATTGTATGGATAGTCAAGATAAAAAGAAGTACTTTAATTTCAATTTTCTTACAAAATAGGAGTGTCGTCATCGAAAACATTTCGAAAACGTGATCAGTCATTTTGATTTTAATACTCATTGAAAATGATTAGTTATGATAACTATCCCCATTATAATAAAAAGTATATTGGACACTTGCGAACAGTTTCTGTAGCATCCATTCCAATGACTGCAATAGCATGTTTGTGTTTTGCAGGTTTTCATTGGAGAGGAAATACTTTTGCGTTGTCAGTACTGAGTGACGCAGAAAATGTGTTACCTGATTTCATTACATCTTCCAAATAATTGTTCAGCAGTCGTCAATATGTCAAAAATGAGATCTCATGAACTAGCTTCCCGATGGTTTCAACTTTCCATGTTTTTAATCAAAACTTAAACAGTCCCACAAATTGTAAAAAATAAATCCGGATAATTTCACCTATAGATTCATTTTCCGATAGAAACATTGATGTAGAAAATGAGAATCGGTTGTTCGTACCAACTGTTCATATTTTGATTTTTTCATTTATTGGAATTAAGGCTGTAGAATTATAACACATTTTATAACATCTTTGTCCGATCAGGAAGACATCCTAATAAGTATTTCTCATTACTTTCCTCAAAAAGTTCATAAAAAAGTTACATGCTTCGTTAAATACTTGAAAAATGAATATTATCTGAATTTAAATACTTAAAAAATGAATATATATAATTTTTTAAATATATTTTTACTCAGTAGTTGTGGGGTGTTGGTAACATCAAGGAATGATAAATTAAAGCAATAAAATAATGACTACTTATAATTTATCATTCATATCATTCACAAAACAAACTACTTATAATTTATCATTCATATTTTTATTTTTTAAATTTTAGAATCATGCAGGTTTTGGAGTGATGTAGCGTGTCCAGTGTACCATTCATCCCAGTTACCCTAAAAAAAAGTTCTAACAGAAGTTTGGAACTGATACTTTTTCTTATATCTAAATATTTTAATTTCTCCTAAAAAAATTGAAGAATCGTTCTATAAAATTCATTGGTTAAAACGTTGACACTAATAACGCTTCTTTGATTTCGTCCCACAAAATTGGTTCAAAATTGGAGAAATTAAAGATTTAGTGTAAATACGACGTGGCCTCTAGCATTGAGTTATATTAATTTATGGTACAGGAGTTTTTATTTAAGAACGACAATTGAGAATAATTTTTTCCCATTAATCCTTAATAGGAGAGTAAAAATATTAAGTAATTTCTTTACGTTAAATGGTTCATTTGATTCTTCAGAATTGTCAAAACGTTTTCACTAATCAGAGACATTACGAGAGGGGAGTATCCCTATCCCCAATAGAGTGTAAAGTATTTAATAGATGGATCTGTTCAATGTGTATCAAAGCATTCAATTTTATCGGTAAAAATTACCTACAGGGAGGTCAGACGCAAACTCATCAACGAACTGAAGACACGACTACATTCCTTTTATATCATATCTTTTTCAAGTACTCTTCATTCGTTGAGATGTTTTATCTGTAGGTGAAGCTAAATATGGATAACTCAAAAATCTACCCAAGGGAAAATATTATTGTTTAGAAGATTGTGATGAATTGAGGTAGAATGGTTGTTTGGATGACATCGGTTGAGGGGCAAGATCGAAAAATTTCTTTTCTTCTCGTAAAAATGGTTCGCGGGCCGCATGTGGATCGAATGTCATATAAAAAAACATTTATAAATTTTTATAAATTAAACGAGAACTACTAAGTGAAAGTTTACGAGTTTATCCGCATAATAAGAAAAAAACATGTCGATATGAACGGAAGCGGCAGTCATTTATACCATGAAATATTTCAACTAAGAATGATAAAATTATATTTTCATTCAAATTGTCCCTCTTAATTACAACGCTCGAACACTGCTATGCTTCAGGTATTGGCTGAAAGTGAGGAAAGTTTAAATAACGTGCATTATCACGATATATTTGAGTTCACACTATTTTATTTCACGCTATTAAATTAATTTTTTGATATCGGAACAAGAAACCGGAGTTGAACGAATGTTAATCCAGTAGTCGCGTGAAAAAATCTAACCAAATCATATTATAAACAATTCACTAATTTTTAATATGGAAAATTCAATTAGATATTGTAAATAATTAGACACGTTCTTTAAAAATACTGTAAATGTACATAAAGTATTTCATTTCGTGTTCACAAATCGTACCTAACTGAGTATACTAATTGCAACACATTAATTCCCGATCCAGGTAATGTGAATGCGAAAACCAAAGAGAATAAAACTTTAACGAAAGTGGAAACTTGCTTCAACTTCTTCCGTTATTTCGATTTTTATTACGCTAATTTACTTTCTTTTTCTTCCATTTACTTTCTTTCCATTCCTTCGGGTGTGTAATATTAATTTCCTGTATGTGACTAGACTTACTCCAGGATAATGTGAATTCTGTGTATTATTATTGCATTCCCTGGAAACTAACTCTCTTCCCTCCAATTCCTGTATGTAAATAATGTGGAAGATCAAGTTTGATGGCAGATCCCCGCCACTTCAAATCTAAGGTATAAATAAATAAACGAATTATCTTTGTATATTATAGTATTTTATACCTTTTTACTTGAATGGAGTGATATTGCAAAATCATGTGATGAAGGTAATGCGTTTGACAAGTAATAATAACAATTTTACTTTGGGTAGAATTGCTTCCTCAATTCATTCGCATAGGAATGAATTCATTCGAATAGGTACAGGAAAAGTTTTTAAGTTACATCGTTGCCATGAGCAAGAATGAAGATTCATCCCTAAATTTTGTCGATGTCTTTTTTCTTATCCGAGATGAACATATACGATGCATCTTTCAAGTGAATCTCACCCTCTTATCAGAGCATCTTGATCCTTGAGAACAAATCTTTGCTATCTCCTCACAATTCAATCTTACCAATTGTTAAAACTCTTAGATAACGCCGTCGAACGACAATCCAGAGAATAGAACTAACGACTCCTCTCCAGACGAACGGATCCCTGACACGAAATGGATAGCGCACTCTTCCAGATACCTCTCTTTGCCCGAGGACAGGGGTTTGGGCGGTTGGTGTGGTAAGTGACAAACGCGCGCGCGAACGTTTTCTTCGTCGAGTGGGTGAGGGACTGAGAGAGAAAACGCGAAGGAACAACGCTGTGAGCTGTCAGTTGGCCTAAGAATACGGCACGATGACGGCGAGCACAGACGAGGCGCCGTCGTGGAGAGGGACTCTGCGAGAGATGGTCATCATAGGGACAGGTAAGGGCGCTTTTCGTTAAATGAACAGGGGGATGAAACAACAAAACTCGACATGAAAGCGTTTATGAATTAATATATACACATTTTTATCTCGTTTTATCATATCTTACTCAATGTGATATTTATTTACGCGAAATCTTGGAGGAATCCTACTTCAATACTTCTTGTGGGTCATGATTCTTATTTTATTATATTTTTTTAAATATTAGGTACTGGAACCCAGTGGTGTGTGTGTACAACACAACATCTTGATTTGCAGTTTGCTCTAATTTGATGTTTGAGGAATTGAATATTGAAAAACTATTATATTGGTTTCACTATTTTATTGTTTTTCTCGGTCAGACAGGCTGAACTAAATTAAAAGGAATACTTCTGTTTGATTATATTCGTTATGAAGCCATGTGGATTATGTTTGGAGACAAATGCTAATATTTTTTGAACATTTGTTAACAGATTCATATTTCCCTAAAAACCACTTTCCCTTTGAAGTTAAAATTTTCTTTAGATGTATTATTAATAACTATTTACGCAATTTTTATAATAATATAAAAACAAAATTATTTGGGCTATGATAATGTATTTTAAAGAAACGCGTTGATGGCAGGTGTTATCTGCATAGGTGTCGGATAGAATATGTTATGACTATGTGCTGCATTATGGGAGTAAAAGGGCCTTGGATCAAAGTCATTTGTAGACCCCTTGCAATGAAATAAATTTTTGTACAAGTACTAGATTAGTACGTTTAATTTTATGAAACCTTTACTTATCAAACATCATTTTCATTAATTAAAAAAAACTGTTAACAATTATTGTATGAAAAGCATGAAAATGATTGCGAATGAATCATAGTTGTTTAAAAATATTTAAGGCACACATTATACTAATAAAATTGAATTATTTGGAATATCTATTGCATGAAAATCGGAAGAAAGAATCAATGAAATTATTTGAAATTTCAAAGGTCACTTCTTAAGGGTTATTGGAATTAAAATGCTACGTATGGTTAATATTGAAGAATTACTAGAGTAGGAAAACAATTAAAATTTGCTGCTAATTAGATGTGAATATTCACTCATATGACTGTTGACTATGAAGCCAGAGTCCGATTGCGTTTTGTGAGGCGAGCAATCCTCTCAGCGTATAATATACGTGACCAAATTGTAGGAGAAAATCTATATAAATGCTGTTAAAACCCTTGTTTTCAAGTTAATAACCTATAAATGAAATGAAAATCAAAGAATTCTTAATTATGACCTTTGTTTATTTCTGTGTAAGTGTAAGTTCCTACTGGGTGGATTTTAAAATAATTCTTAATTACGTACATATTAGCATATAATACTGAATTTATTTTGTAATTACAATGTATTTTTGTTGTTCTTAGTGGTAAATAATTTTTGAAATTAACAAAAGTGAAAATTTAATATCACGCAAGTAGAGAAATATGAATGTAGAATATTACATAAGAACCCCGGGCAAAATTAGCTAAAAATATCCAGACCAGTCGACAGCTTTTAATTCCCAACGTAGGGTGATATTTATCAATTCTAAATACCAATTTTTCTTTGAATGTTGATGTAATCTTAATTTTTTATGTTCGTTTAAAAACGCAAAAAAATATTTTTGTTTTATTTGTGAATTGTTTTAAGTTTTTGAATGTCCAGTAATGATTGTTTTAAGTGTATTTTCAAATTCTGGACACCGTCGGATAGTTCTGCTTTAATAATAGTTAAAATATAAATGGTTTAATAATATTCATATATTTCAATTCAATATAACTAGATTCAATTATTAATCGATGCAATAAAGTACAATATACATAGTTCATAGAACTGAATATACATAATAGTTTAAAGCGCTAATTTCTGGAACGAATGTTCGATTACATCGTTAGAATCGAAGTTATAGTCATAACCATAACAGTCATAAAGAAACAGTTTACTTTTCCATGGTTTATTGTAGTAATACTATTGAAATAATATTTTATCAGTTTTAAATAAAAAACCAACGCTTCACCGCTTCAATTGAAGCAATATATTTAGCAATATTAATACATTTGGAGAAATCTAATATATGTGATCACATTTCAAAATTTCGTATAGAGTTGATATGAAAATTATCTTTACGCTCTCTGTTTACTTATAATTAGATCTTAAACTGAATATGTCGTGTAAACAATTCCCACTGATGTTTCATTAAAATTTTCTTCGAATGAACACTTTGAATGATAACTAACTTTTTTGTTTCTTCAAAAAATGTATGTACCATTTCCTGAATGTCAATGCTTGTACAAAGCGCTCGTTAGCTCAGTTCTTGGCTAAATGACAAAGTAGATAGAAATACAAAAACTTATTTCGTTTTCATGACGCAGCTAGGTCACAAAACTCATTTGAAATACGATTTACGGTTGTCACAATAACATCCACGAGCACAGGATGATTGTGGATTCGGACGATTGATGTGGGGCGATAATGATAATTATACACTGGTGAAATGGTTTTAAAAAATTGTTGGTGCTTGTGCACGTCAATACAATAGTTTCTATATTGGTGTTGTCCGTCCATACTAAAATGAAGATGTAAAGGCCTACAAATCTTCTCATCATTTGCAACTTGCTTCATCCCCTTGCAGTATTTCAAATCACTAATAGTTTTTACTTGAAAAGATCGGGTATTTAATAGATTTACAAATAAATTCAGTAAACGGGATAACATGGAAGATAAAACGACGAGTAATAACATGACCAATGGTTAATTATTCTTTTGTATTCAATATATCATTCGTTTTAATCCAATGAAAAATATTATTAGTTTTATTTGATTTTTATATAAAAATACAGTAAAAAGCACATTATAGGATAGAAGCTTTTTCAAAATATTTTTGAAAATATTTTTTACACATTTAATGCTATTTCCGTAACATAGTACAAAACGTGAGCTAAACGATCATCAAAAACTGGGTAGCTTTCCACTGCAACATGACCGATGAGAAAAAACGCACATTTTTGTACGGTTAAAAAAATCTATTTTCCAGGATTTATTTTCTATAGAAAATATATATACCCATGCTAGCACAGTTAACAGGGAGATGTACCTCAAGGTATAAACATTACTAAACTGTCATTTGGTATTGATGTTGCATTATTATAAATAACTTAATAAGATTAGTCTGATGGTAGATAGGAGACAAACTCAATAAGTGTGATATCCATAGAAAATTTAAATTAATGAATTGACAATTAAACGGTAAATGATTCGGACTGTCTGATTTTGAGATTATACAATATTTTATAATGTTCATCTGTAGAAATTTGCCTGTAATTTTGGTCTTCATATTTTTCTTCTGTGTTTTCTAAATGTTAAGTTTCAAATTAAGTACGGAAATGAAAAGAGAAAAAGAAAAAGAAAAGACAGGACTAAATAATTGGCCAGTTGTCTCATCGTGTGTCGTACGAACGTATTTCAGCGAATCCTCTTAAAACCAGCAAATGGTGTATTCATGCGACTAGTGATGTAATGCGAGTTACACTTGTCATGAAGACTCACGAAAGCGCTCCCGCTCTCGAAGTGAAAGTGAATGACCGAGTTTGTTCTGTCACGAAAAAAGCGCTGCGCTACTTTTTCATTACTATTATTACTTAAGTGCTGTTCTGGCATCGAAGAAAAAAAAAGTACGTCCAAACGTATATAATTTCCCAAGTTAAAAATTTGACTTGTCCTCCGTTGGTATTTCCTACAATAAATTCAACAAATTTTTAGTCAGAGTTTCTGAACATACCTCAAGCTTCCTATTAATTTTAGTTGTTTTAGGGTTTGATAGCACTTATGGAAAAGTTGAAGAGATCTAGTATATAATTGATCATAAACAATACAATAACTTCTAATTATTCAAATTTAAAACAAGTTTTAGTTCTCGTGGTACGAAAGAATGTATAACCTATAACAATCTTTCCCAGTAGTGCTGGGAAAGAACAAGGAGAGTGTAAATAAAAAATGTAGACCTAAAAAGCAGTATTGATAATTTTTATTTATTTTAGATGTATTATTTTCCGAGATTTCTAGTGTGATAAAAGTGTTATGTCTCAACTTTTGAAGGTTATAACGAAGCTGCCACAACATTACGGTCGAAGCGTATGATTCATTGCTGTTTAGAGTATATTTGTAAATGTCCAGTAAAACACATTATAACCGACTATTGTATACTGCAAAAATCTTTGTTTCGCAAATAAGGATCATCACTTACAAAAACTGGCAAATCGTTCACAAAATAAGATAAAAAGAAATTATTTTTCGCTCCGCGATGGTTCTCTTATATCTTACCTAATGTACGGACTCCATTGGTCTTCTTTAAGTCAGAAAGAACTAAGTTGGTCGAACGGTGTTAAAATACGAAAGAAAACATAAATAAATTGAAATATTTAATGATAAAACATATAGGACCGCAATACCACAGATTTTTCTTCAACGTGAGGGTAAAAGGAACCAATCAAGAACTGAGTCCCAATATCATGTAGACTGTGTGATTACCCGTGTATTTACTTAGTGAATTTCAATGAGAAGACAACTAGGGAAAAATAAGTCTTCCGATAGTTTTCACAAGTAGTTTTTAAATAAGGTAAAACATTATTAATACATTCGTACATTTTAAACATGCCATTCATGAGGTTTTTTGTATAAATACCCTATATGAGGCAACACTAGTATTGATACTTGTAGTAAATTACCATCCACATTATGTACAGACAGAGAACATATCATCTTCACAAAGTGTTGCATTACGGCCATGGTTACAACAACGTAAAGAAAACAATTCTACTATGACGAGGTTGCTTGTCTTATTTACACCATCCTCAGGGACCGACAGTTTATGTGTAGATGCAGTCGATTGAAAAAACGAAAAGAGCATTCTTGTAGTGCTCATTTATTGACTAAGTATTTTTTTGTAATTTTCTGCATAGATCTTAGGAGATAGTAATTAATACACACATTACTCGATATAATGAAAAAAAGTATTTTTTTTCTTCAGTTTGCTGTGTCCATAATTCAACTACTTCCTGAGCACTTCATCGAGATGTTCATTACCTAAATCTCCTAAAAATATCAGAAAAAAATCTCTATGTAAACAGTAGAATTTGTGAGGTGTAATGACGTCACGATAAGCAAAAAACAATACAGTAGTAATCATGAGCGAATTTCCTCTTTCACCGTTACGAGCGCTTTGCTGAAGATGCTGAGTTATGCTAATCATATCGACAATAATTGCAATTCTTTGACACAATTTTACAATAAATCATTAAATGTGAATTTCATTTATATTAAATAGATATTATTTATATTAAATAAAATACGGGCATATCAAAAATGTGCCGTACTATGTATGTATGTATGTATGTATGTATGTATGTATGTAGATGTGGACAGTTCTGTGAAATTAGACAATAGCTGGAATTTTCCTTCCTTTCTCTCTCTACGACATGCTTGAAACCGCTGAGAACACTGAAAAAATAATAAATTACAAATATAAAAAAGAGTTATCCACCCTGTAGTGATTTTACTCAGTAAAAATATTTCTCGTTGCTCATCATCGAAATGCAGAATCATTTGAAAAACACAAATAACATTAACAAATCATCTAATACAATTTTGGAACGTAGCGGAGAAAGTATTTAGTACGTTAAGGAAACTCATAAGTATAAGTAAGAATATTGAAGATGGGGTTCGAAGGGAAAGGATATAACGAGTAAAACTAAACTGAAACACACACATGCAAACTGAACCAATGGTAGAAAACGACTTTAAATTGTAAAGTTATCAGAGATTTAATGAAATATCTCTCTCTCGCTGAGAGGACACAATATGTGCAGATTCCAGTAATAATAGTGTTGGTTTGGTTGAGTGTATATGAAGAAACTGAGGAGGATGGATAGGGATTGTGCGTGAGGTCGTCAGAGGGTGGGAAGGGGTGTTATGCGTTGCCTTGACGAATGATACGTAGATTGCAATGCGAAACACTCCATGGCAACACATTGACAGAAAACATCAAATTATTGACATAACTCTGATGATCTCTTACCTAATCCCATTTTCGTTGGACAATGTCACAGGAATTGAAACCGCCCTCAACAAAGTGGAACGATTTTTTTTATTTACTGAATTAACATGGTCATGTACCACTCTTTGAAAATGTCTCATGCGCCACGCGTCAAAAACATACAAATTATTATTATTATTATTATTATTATTATTCCTACGAAAAGTGTGAAATTTTGAATTTAACAAACACGAAGATCTCCTAGATTTAAAATTCATTTACACTCGGAAATAATCAAAATAAAAAGTGAAAAAAATGTTCAGATGTAGAAATACAGATGAACCAATGCTCTGCATAGACGCGAATTCATACAGAAAATTCAAGATGAAATATTCTACAGTAAACTTAATTTATTACTTTTATATATTACTAGTTGAAGTTACCCGTCGTTTCCTTGGAGTTTTTCCCATATTGCTGTATAACATTTCGATATTTAATTACTTATTAAGTTAAGAACAATACCATCACTAACTCATAAGGGTTAGAGTATCTTACACGAGATAGAATTTCATTTTTACGTCATCATTATTTATCTCATCGACCCCGGATTATACACTGACACCGGTTGTTTCCGATTACATCACCCTCTTCCCCTGCCATACATTGAGGTCTCACATCGTTGATTGATGAATTACAACTTAAGAATTAAGATTGAAAGCAGTAATTTTCATTTCCTTTCACTTATCGTCAAGTGTGAATAATTTCATCAGAAAGTAGTAAAATTAAGTAAATAGGGAGCAAAAATCGGGAATGGGAAGTTTTTCGATATATTATGTGGACAGCAATCACTTTCTGATAAAGAGTGCGAAATATCATCATGTCCGGAATAAAACTGTATATTTGCGTAATAAACACACGTAGATAGGTATGCTTCTTTATGTAGAGATTTGATGTTATTGAGTACTCTTGGTCTGAAGTATAATTCTCGTATGCCTAGCATGCCTCGTCTTCTGTGGCGCTGGAGCTCTCTTGGCTTGGCCAGCAGCCGCTCTGCCTCATCTCACCAATGCCTCGCAGCCTGCCTTGTCTTCGGCCCAAGCGTCGTGGACCGTCGCTGCCTTGCATGCCGGACAAGTGTTGGGCGCTGCTCCTGGTGCACTTCTAGCTTCGCGCATCGGCCGACGTGCAGCGCTATTGTTGTGCGCTCCACCCATGGTTGGCGCTTGGCTGCTACTAGCTCTGGCTGGTGACGGTGGTGATGGAGGCGGAGGAGTGTTGGCGATGCTGGTGACAGGACGAACACTGGGTGGCGTTGCTGTTGGTGCAGCGTTCGCCGCCGGTCCTTTGTACGCAGCGGAAGCGGCGAGTGCGAGACTGCGAGGCGGCGCTGGTGCACTGGTGCAGTTGACGTTGAGTGCTGGGCAGCTGTTTGTGTACTGTGGTGGCGCTTGGCTGTCTCTGCGTGTGTTGGCGTTGACTGCTGCCGTGTTACCAGTGTTGTTCGTGGTGGCCTTCTGGCGTGCCCCTGAGTCACCGCATTGGTTGCTGCGCAGAGGGCGACATGAACGCGCAGAAAGGGCTCTGCGCACGCTACGAGGATCTACTGTAACCAATGAACAGATCAAAGCAGAGATAAACGCTTTGGAGGCATTTGCGTGTGCTGAGACTTCAAATAAAAAAAATGAGCCGGACGGCGGAATAATCGTTGTTCTTAAAGAGCTTATAGTGGATAAGGCGTCACGAAGAGCACTGATCATTGTAATGGTTTTAGTCACCCTGCAGACCTTCAGTGGCTTTACAGCTTTGCTCGCCTACTGCACGGTCATCTTTGAGTTGAGCGGAAGCTCCTTGGATTCTTCTCAAGCCGTAATTGTTCTTGGAGTTCTTTTGGTGAGTATTTGTGTTCATAAATTACAAAGTAAGGAGGTAGAAATACATATTGTTTCATGGACAGGATTGTATTACTGTATCACTTTCATGGTTTTTGAACAAATGCAATAGGTTGAACAAATTGTAATTATTTTTTGAAATATATAACGAGTTCGAATAACATAATAATTAGAGTTACCTAAAGATAAATATGAGTTAGGATGCAATGCAAACGTTTAAGGAAATCAGGTAAAAAAATATATGGGGATAGATTCTTAAGCGACGAGGATGCAAATATATTTTTGATATCGTTAGTGATTACGTTGATATTTTATGATCTTTGATCAATAAACAACTATAATTTGACACTATAATAATAAATTTATATAATTATAACATCCCTTGAAAAAATCAAATTTTATTAATATACTTCACATATTTACTAAGTCATATTTAACATTTTTCCGAATATTTGATATAAGTTTTATTTCAGAAATATTGGTTCAACTGTATAAAAGTTCTAAGAATTGAGATAATTTTTTAAAGCGAATTAAGTATTTAAGATAAATTTATTTTTATAAATATGGTAAGGGCTTGAAATCCATCAACTTGTATCAGATTGCAAAATATATTTATGATATATGTTGCATGCTGAAGTAAATTGTAATTTATTTGGTAACCATTGAAATATTTTTTTAAAAAAAGAAGTTTGAATTAACGAAGTTTTTCTCTCGGAAACACACTTTTACTTTATTCTGATTCATCAAAATAAACGTCACTAATTAAATAACTCAAATTCAAAGGTATGACAATTGTTGTACAATTTCAACTGCTTAACAGATTCGAGTCATCTGGAACTTTTTCAAAAGAAATTATTTTCATAAGTAAAATAATGATATACATTAATCAATGAAATATATTAGGTGTGCTCCATTTGGTAAATATTTGACCCAGTTTTTACGAAAATACAAATAATTTCAACGTTTTGTGTGAGAAAAATAATTAAACAGAAGTTCGGTTTCCATTCTAACGTGAAAATAGAAGGTTGATTTTTGATTACCATTCACTAAATCAGCGTAGAATCATCTTCATTTTTATGTTTGTTTAATTGGAAACAGAGTGAAAGAGGCCGTGAAAATAATGTGAAAAACTATGTAAGTTTGTTTTTCCATCATAACCTACCCATGAAGAAGGATTGTAAAGAAGAGGGGAAAGTTATTCTATAAAATAGAATATAGAGGGGTCATTAAATAATACATTCATTCATATAACGAAAGAGCTATGCCCTCTCTTGTGTTATTTTTTCTGATGTGTCAAAATGAAATTAACTCAGTGGCAATCTACATCCATAAGGAAGGCAACCGTAAAAGTTTCATTCAAATCTGTTCAGTGGTTTTAGCGTGAAAGTCTTCCGGCACTAGATTTTATAGCAAGCTCCGAGTGAAAATGTGCCATACTGCAAGACCACCTTTATTGACAAAGAAAACACCGCACGGAGCATTAATATGAATATTGCATGCACGTATGTACATTAATGGAGCACTCTCAATTACGTCATCTCCCCGTTACTTCACAACAAACTTGAGGGGAATTTTAACGTTCCACTTTAAACCAAGACCTACTCAATCAGACTTATTACGTGAGTTATTTTGTGTTATCTAATCGCTTCCCCTCATCGTTTAGTTCCTCAGTCCCGTACAGAAGGCAGTGATTCGTATAGAAGGCCATTGAAAATGCCCTATTGTCGTGTATACGCTAAATAGTGAAATTGTTGCGGTAAAATACGAACGAGTACGCAAAGAAGTATTTTATGTCAGTTATGGATTGTGTGTGATATAAAGAAATCTCTATTATTCAGTAATCTACACTATCTGATATTGTTAATGTCGGACTTATACAGGTTTCGCCACGGGATTTTGATGAGTACGAATGATATAAACTGAAATTTTTTGAAATATATTAATGCACAAAGTAATTTTAACTCATGTTCTGACGTAGGCAAGCTATCGTATTGTTTTTATTCTTTGATTTTTCCGTTGGTAAATAATTTATAGAATACAAGCTGATTACCCGATAATGCTCGGAATTTTTCTTAAACTAATCGTATTTTATTCAGGAAAAAATGAAGCCTATCATATTGTAAGATAAAAATAATTTACTTTTACTGGTTTTCAAAAACATGTACAGTATCCTAAATTTTCAAATTCATAATAATACAAAAATTTAATACAAAATTTGATTGTATACACTAAACCGTCTCGCGAGGAACTCGCCGGTCAAATTTTCGCTTCCAAGGTATGATGCGGCTGCAACATTTCATTAAAATTCTTGTAAAATCTAAATTATTCGTCGGAATTTTATGATTTGAAGACGATTTTTATCTTTTTCAAGTGCACTCCCCAACTCGGCCCAACATATCGACCTAAGAAATTTTTATTCAAAACATCTCTCGGGACTTTTGAAATTATTTGCGCTCTGAAAAAAAAATTCTTCAGTTAAAACTGCAAAGATACATTTTTATATGAGGCTAAAATATTACAATTTGAACACAAAAAATAATTGAAAATGTAACTCACATAGCGACATATTGGTTGACTTCAAGGAGGAGGGTGTTTTTGTTTTTTTTGTTGTAATTTTAAATTTAAAAAAAAAATCCTTTAGCTTATGATGAGAAAATTTCATCCATGAATGTTGGTGTATAATGTTCGCTAGCATCTTTAATTAAATTTTTCACAGATAAAAGAAAGGAGATAATGTGTGTTTTGGAGCAACTGACTGACACGTATGAAATTCATTACGAGTATTTCCTTCAGCTACACTTAGATTTTTGCACAAATTTGAATTTTCCTAAGGAGATTCAAAAATGATTATTCCTGAACTCCTTCATACCCTTCAAATGTCCGATATAAACACAGATTTTCGAGGAACTTACTAAATGATGATTTATATCAACCGGAATTTACATACCATTTTATAGACACCAGATATAAGATGGAAATAACATACTTCTGTCCTTGTCGGTACCTTGCGGATACGATCTCTAGGATTATAGTATATTTATCCTTGTAAACCGCTGTTTGCTCATAAACGTACACGGAATATTCATAATAACACACAATGTTATGCTTTCTTTTTCGATACAAATAATCTTGCATAGTTTATGGCTCATCATTAATATTATTTTTAAGTTCCTATCTTCACTTCACTCCCCATGGTCTTGGTAGACCATATAATTTTTTCTCAACGAGGAAATAATTGTTTGTTTTTTTTCAAATTCATTTGAAATCGGTGGCGTGGTTTAGAAGGAGATGTAACGCAAATATGCCTGTTACGAATATGTCTATAATTATTTTCCAAGGACTATATGATTCTTGTGAAGACAATGAGTTACGCAAACAATGGAAACCAATAATGCGACCTTACGCACATCATCCCACATACATACTTGCATAAACCTATTATTTATTTATATGTTATATTTAATACTATTGTAATATTTAATCTCGAATTTCAAGTTATTTAAATAGTTACAATTTGTAACCAATATTTTACGAATAATTTAAAGAGTTGATGATTATGCGTATTTGTGAAATAACGTTTTTGTTTTCTATTAAATATAAATTTGTTGTTATTCTGATGATACGTAGCTGACTCTTTTATATATATATCTGAGTGGTGTGCTGAAATGATAAATGTGTCTGTGCCTAATAATAATAATTAATAGATCAGAACTTTAATAGCGGAATCGAATAGATCACACAGTGGGAAGAAAAAGTCGACCCAGTATGGCACCCTTTGCTTAATCCTCAAATACTACCCCTCGGTTTTAATCTCCCTCGCAGAACCTGGGTCCATCTAAATAAAGTTCGAACGGGCCATGGTAGGTGTGGAGCTATGCTCTGTAAGTGGGGATTGATACAGGAGCCCGGGTGTGATTTTGGTGCCGCCCTCCAAACTGTGCGGCGTATAACACATGAGTGTCTACGAAGAGCGTTCCCTGGCAGCAAAGACTACCTCTTGGTAGCCTCAGTGAGTGCTGTTCAATGGCTGGATTTGCTCGACCTAATGCTGTGATTTGTGTTTAGTCAAGTAATAATGTTACCCTTTTTATGGCCCTTTCTCTCTGTGTATTTAATGTATTTATTTTGTTGATGTATTTTTATGAAAATATTAAGTGTATAACAAATGCCATAAGCTAAATAAATAAAATGTCCTCTACGTCTTCATACGCAGTTTAAAACTGTTTTTTACAGCAATTAATAATAATAATAATAATAATAATTATTATTATTATTATTTTAAGATTATCCTCCCTACGATATACTTTCACGTGTAAGTGTTTGGGAAGTTCACACCTTTTCACCAAGTGTGCATTGTGTCCAGGTGGTGATGAGCCTCGTGTCTCCAGCTGTGATCGATAGGGCTGGGCGCCGCTTCTGTTTGCTTCTGTCGTGCTCCGTGGGAGCAATAGCACTCATCTGCGAAGGAGCTTTCTTCTATGCCCGTCAACGCTTCGGGGATGACTTCTCCACGGCAGATTGGCTGCCTGTGGTAGCATTAGTCGCGTACTTCATCGCCTTCACTTTGGGTCTGGGTCCGCTGCCGACTGCGGTGGCTGGTGAGCTCTTCCCAGCGCCCGTTCGAGCCCTCGCTGGAGCCATTGTGTCTGTAGCCATTGGACTCGGAGGCATTCTCTCAGCGAAATTGTACCAGGTGATTCACTACGCCCTGGAGTCAGGTGACTCAGTGGGTAGAGCGCTTAGTTGCTGGCTGGATGACCGGAATCACCTCAATGTCTTGATTGACTCCCAGGCCTACTCAGCCAGTTGTAAAATGAGTATTGGGGTTATCCTAGGGCCAAACTGACCGAAGCGAGATGTTGGATACGTCTTCTTCTCCTGCCTTGTAATTTTGGAGCTTATTCCTCCATGATTCCCAAGAGCACTTTTGGGGCCTGTGATTTTGATACAAAATTGATACAGGAAGTGCTAGATGTATTTTCATTTTCTTTATACACTAGATGGATGCCTGTGATTTCTCTTGCAACGTGTTTCGAAATTTAACTTAAATATTACTTGTTACTCGATTCCCGGTTTAATCTATTGAAACTGATTGTCATACCACTAGCTGGATCTTCAAAGAAAAAAATGTCTAAAATATAACAAAGTTCTCAATTATCGAAGAATTGTGAATCAAGTGAGGCATGATAAACAGAAAGCTTGAACGTAGAAGCTGACCAACAGTAAGTCACAAAATGCTACAAGAACACCAGGAAAATAGAAAGAGAGAGATGGTCATATATTCGCCGATAATATATACAATGCTAATTTATTGTTATTTTCTTCATATTTTAAAAATGTTATCTAGTAAATATTTCGGTATACAAGTACTTGTTTCCTCCAAACATATGTATTGTTCGTTNTAATCTATTGAAACTGATTGTCATACCACTAGCTGGATCTTCAAAGAAAAAAATGTCTAAAATATAACAAAGTTCTCAATTATCGAAGAATTGTGAATCAAGTGAGGCATGATAAACAGAAAGCTTGAACGTAGAAGCTGACCAACAGTAAGTCACAAAATGCTACAAGAACACCAGGAAAATAGAAAGAGAGAGATAGTCATATATTCGCCGAGAATATATACAATGCTAATTTATTGTTATTTTCTTCATATTTTAAAAATGTGATCTAGTAAATATTTCAGTATACAAGTACTTGTTTCCTCCAAACATATGTATTGTTCGTTTGTTTCCTGTTGGAGAAGGTTTTACATGTACTCGTCATGAAAGTTCAAATTCTCTTTTATGTGGTAGTATGATGTTTTAACGTGATGAAAGAGTAAATGAGTTTGAATTTAGAATGAAGCAGATACGACTAGTCTAAAAGCGTGACCGGTGGTTGCGAATAGCATATCATTCGTAGTTATTAGTTGAGGAAAATATTTTTGAATTCATTACTTCAATAATATCTCAGATCAAGAGATCGTGCACATTAATTAGTGGAAAGAAAAGTTTCAGAAACATTAAGTATATTATATATTACATTTTGTTAGTATATATGACATTACAAAAATTATATAATATTTATTGTCTCATCTATCGTATTCTCAATTTCCTAATACGTTCTTTAGTTTTAAATTAAGTAAAAAGAATGAAAAATTTAATGAAAATTATTTTCTTGCAAATAAATAATTTTCAATCTTCTATGCATACTTTTCGAAAAATGGCAAAAAATAATATTAGTGCGAACAGGCATCATCAGGTTCTGAAAGGA
>NNCF01125982.1:59884-82347 GCA_002313205.1 Laupala kohalensis | reverse complement strand
ATGACGAATAAAAAGTTATTTTCTTGTTAGTAACGATGAATAACTGGTCATTCACTTGTTTGACGTACAACGAATAACAAAATTGCAATTAGATTATTTGGATTTAAAATTTTTAGTCATCTGGGTTACCGGTTTCAATGAATTATATATTCTAGAATATTTATATTGAGATTATATTTGAGTTAATTTATCATGTTGAGATAAGTGATATTAAGTAGGGAGATACCAAACATGTGTAAATGTTGGCCACTTACCTTCTCACAAGCGTTTATTTAGCTTCATGTGTTAGTATGTTTGGGTCAAATATTGTAAATTAATTTTACACGTTTCCCATAAATCTGTTTTTATTTTTTTAAATTACGATCTTATTCCGAGATAACTCGTGGTGGATTATTTCTGGGAAGTGTCCCCTGAAATGCAATCTGGCTCGTCATTCAAATAAGTATAAGGAAGTACTGAACTTACGTCTTTTCGTCATAACTTCTTATCTTATCATTGCGAACTGTGAAATAACTTATAATAACGATCTCTCCTCTAAAGTATATTTATGCTATCGGAAGGTGTATCACACGGACGCTATTAAATTTTATTATGTAGTCCATCATAACTCCCGCCCGGAACAATTTTGATAGATAACAGAAGACTATTCGGCAAAGAACACAGTGGAGCTAAGAAACTCGTAGCACCCTTTGGTGAGGAGTGGGAATGGGAGTGGGAGTGGGATTACATAAAAAATAATTGAAAACAATCGATATTCATACTNTTTAAATTAAGTAAAAAGAATGAAAAATTTAATGAAAATTATTTTCTTGCAAATAAATAATTTTCAATCTTCTATGCATACTTTTCGAAAAATGGCAAAAAATAATATTAGTGCGAACAGGCATCATCAGGTTCTGAAAGGAAAGGTGTTGAATGTATCATTTTTGGGGTCGCTGTAAATAATAGCAACATTCCCAATAACTTAAGTCCACGGCCATCCTCTATAAGAAAAAGTACACCCTTTGGATTGAGCTGGGAAAGGGGTGAAATGAATAAATTAATAGAAAATGACCGTTATTCGAGTTGAGACCATGGTTTTCGGGACCGCTGAAACGCATAATAACACTTCCGATAACACTTAAGGTCCAGATAAGCCTCCATACATCCCTAGGGAAGAGGATGACCGGTAAAAATTATCGTAATTTACATGTATATGACAATATTTTAGAAGTGACGATTCCGATGTTTTCGGCATCCCTGAGATCGTGGCGCTTCTGATACGTTTAAATTTAAATTCAGCACCTATGGCGTCCTTCGATGCTGAGATGAATTGCAGTATTCCTGATGCCACTTCTTTCCATGTTCAGGTCATACAAGGGAAATACTCCTAGGAGTGAAGTGGGGCGGGCAGACGTGTGAAAATAATACAAAACTACCAATATGAGGGTCGAGTTCATAGTTTTCCGGATTGTTGAAAATAATAGTCACTTTTGATGTTATGCAACGACACGGCAACCGTGAGGGGCGGAGGAAAAAATTTGTAGATCCCGTACTCAATGTAGTGTTGGGATATGTAAAACTAATCGAAAACTTCCGATATTAGTTTCAATTTAATAATTTTTGAGGCAGTTTAGATGAATTGTGACACTGTTTAAGTACAATGGGGAGGGGGGTGGGGTGAGATACTTCTAATCCTCTTAGGGGCGAAGTGGTGTTAAGATAATGGGTGATTATTTAAACCTACGTATAATCAAATAGAAATAATGCAAGTCTGTAGAACCATCTGGAAATATTTAGTTCATAATGTTTTAGTTAAGTGCAATATTGTGTGAACCTCGTGTATTATAGTCGCTAAATTTGGGTGTCCAACACTGCGTAAGTCTTTGGCAATGATATCGCAATGCGTCTTGATTTCAGTTATCTCCCCTTTCCAAACTCTAAGGTTTGGGGTGACGAGAATGGAAGTGCGTGATTTTCACCAAGAATATGGACAGTACTCTGACTGAAGTTTAATAAAGAGAGATAATTGAAAATAGGGACACAAAGAACGTATGATTAATTCACGATTCCGGACAACACTGGGTTCATTCAGCCAGTATGAAATAAAATTTGTTTTTAAAAAGTATTTTTAGTATTGTGAACAGTTAGTTAGCAAGATGATTCATTACGACAAATTCATAAACAAATTCTGATACTAAAAGTCTAAAATGAAAAATATATAAAAAAGATCTTTTTAAAACAAGCTTTTATTTACGCAACGTAGTAAAACGAATATAAGTTTAGGTTTTTTAAAGATAAGTCAATCCCGAATGCTAATACCTCCATACATATTTCACATTCACATTTTTGAGATGTTTTTAATTATTTTTTCATATTTCTGTATTAATACTCCTAAACATTACTATTATTGGGAAGGACAGCACCATGGCATGTTACAGAAATATAAACAATCAATAAACTACTAGGAATTTGGTCAGTATTTGATTCAGTAAGTGCATTAAATGATACAATCTCTCNTGTGGCGAATGCGCCGTAACCTGAGCGACGGAAGGTATTTTTATGAGGAATTTGGGGTTTGTCCATTTACGTCATCTATTGTGCTGTGTGGCAAGTAGTGCAGGGTTAATTTTAGGAGAGGAGAGATGTCTGGAATTTGTTGGTTTATTGTAAGGATGGAAGGATTTTTTAGAATTTTTTGGATATGGATGCTTTCCAGTTTTAATCTTTTCCAAAGCCTGTCTTCTATTTTTAAAATGTGGAAATTGTTTTCTATGTGAATTGTGTGGTTGTTCTCTATTAAGTGTGTAGCAAAGTGTGAATGTGTCGTGTTGTATTTGAAGGCATGCGCTTGTTCTTTTAATCTTTGCGTGAAGTTTCTACTTGTCTGCCCGATATATACACAGCTACATTCGGCGCATGTGAGTGCGTATACAACACTTTATTTGGAGGGAGGAGTTTGGTCTTTTCTTTTAGACAGTATGTTCCGAACGATGTGGGGAAAGTGAAATATACTTTCAAAATTGTAATTAGGTTCTTTTAATTTTGTTTGATTAGGTTGACTATCTTAAGGGATATTGATCTAATGTATGGGATGGTGAGGTGTTTGTTAATAATGTTATTTTGCTGGCGAGAATGGGGTGTTGTTTGTTTCTTTTGAACTGTGTGAAATTTTTTCCTGATAATGGAAAATGTCATCATCATAGTCATTATTTAATACTATTATTTTAATAGTCTGGATTTCTTTGATTGTGTTTTCTCTAGAGAGTGGTATGGAAAAAATTCTGTATATCATGGAATGGAGAAAGCGTGTTTGCGAGTAGATGGGTAAATAGATGTATTGTGTATGATGGTGCCTGTGTGTGTAGATTTTCTGAAAATACCAAATTCGTATCGGTGATTTTCAAGTTTGGTAGTGAGATCTAGGAAGTTGAGTCCTCAACTCATTTTCAATTTGTGTAGTGAATTGGATTGTCGGAAGCAAAGAATTAATGTAGGAGGTGAATTGCTCTAGTTGTCGTCCAGTTCGTAGACAGGGTAATGATATTCACGTAACGGTACCAGTATAAAATGTTTTTGAGAATTGGATGATTGGACGTGGATATTTGTTTTTCTAAGTTATTCATAAATATGTCCGGCAGTAGCGGAAATAGGGGTGACTCCATTGGTAAACCAGAATCTTGGTTATAAAAAGAGTTGTCAATTTTAAATAATTTGTTATCTAAACAAAGTGAGATGAGATTGAGTAGTTCAGATTTGATAGGCGTGGAACAGTTAGAACTATCTAATATTTCTTTTGAAAGTTTTTTTGCAATCTTCTGTAGGTGTGTTGGGAAATAAGTTAGTTACATCAAATGACACTAATTTGGCATTGCTCGGTACATGTATGTTTTTAATGTTATTAATAAGATCTACGCTATTTTTAATGATGTGAGTGGGAGTGAATTTAATGGTGTTGAAAGTCTAAGTTACGTTTCCTTGCTAATCTGCAAGTTATTGTGTGTCTGGACGAGACAAACACAATACACAAAGTGGAGCGTGCCCCACTCAACTTTCCAATTAGAATTCATAACAAAACCTCATGGCACTAAACACCCAACATAACACTAAAGTTAAGAAAAGAGGAAAAGCACTTAAAAATGAAAAAAATAATATATTAAAATTACTGAACAAAACTCAATATTTCTAAGATCAAACGGATACAAAATATTTATCATCACAGTACATGGTATCCTAAAAATCTTAAAAACATAATCAAGTATAGATTGCATGATTTATCTTCCACATTAAACTCTTAGGAAAAGCCATATTGGCAGATTTATAAAAAGCGCCCCCAAGAGCGCTACCTCGAAAGCGGAATGCGTTGTAGTAATCTGTACGCAGAATTAGCTGACAAATCAAAATGCTTCAATGCATATTTTCAAAAATTTGAATATTAAGAATCCGGAAGTGGAGCGCGGTGTCGGAATGAGCTGACCAGAAATATGCTTCTATTCCCAACGCATTCAAAGTCAAAGTTTGGTTTCGATACATCAATTTGTTCGTGAGTTATTGGGGGAACAAAATTCCTAGCATATACACATACACACATGCGACATTATCGCCAAAATTTGAAAATAGACTCTTCTGGAGCCAATTTGCAAAGATTCGAATACACCTCAATTTTTTTCGACCGAGTACAATACTTTCCTTACGCACTCTGTGTAATTGGAAGATAAAACACAGAGACTATTAAACAACATCAAGACATATTTGAAGGTTTCTTATTATAACACAGCAAGAATTTGCAACATCCACGAGTCGGTACTCTGAAGTTGAGAGTTAAAACAGCAAGAATTTGTTTACAAATCTTTGCGTTGCAAGGATATTTTTGTCGAGATTTATTGATTTACCGTGATAAAAGGTCGGAACGATAAACGTAGCTTTGGCAAATTAACCTTCATAACTTATCCTGTTCATTACATTAGGAATTAACAATTTTCAGGACCAAAATTTCGATTTTAAAGTAAGATTGTTCACATTCACTTACGTCACTGAGTTATATCATTTAATGTTTCAATTTATTTTCAAACATTTGTCATAGCTACACTTGTTTTGACCATAAACCAGTAGTTATTCACTAAAAACCAGAGCAAATGGTCAGGTGTTNCAATTTATTTTCAAACATTTGTCATAGCTACACTTGTTTTGACCATAAACCAGTAGTTATTCACTAAAAAGCTGAGCAAATGGTCAGGTGTTTCTTCTTATTATCTTTCTCACTGTGATATTTGATTAGACGTGTTGTCAATGAAATTAAAATATTTTCTTCCTTATAAGTAAGCAATGAAATTTAAGAACATAAATAAATTTTTGCCAGGGTAGATTTGTAACCACAGAAAACTTAAAAGACTCAGTACAATTATTTTTACGATTATTTAAATGATCTTATACAGGCCTGTGTAATCGGACTTGTTGACCGATTATCGATTTAAAAAAAGCAGTTTTGACTCGAGTTTACCGTCGGGTTCAATTTTTCTATCTATCAAAATACAACAAATTATAAATCAAATTTTAAATTATTTAATTCTATGTTATAAGGTATGAGTTCAATAATATTTACTGGTTTCCGAGTATTTTAATTGTGTTTGGAAGTTAAAAATATGCGATTTCCTATCATTTTCAAGGGAAGGGCAAACATTGATACTTCATTTCAGCTAAACTGTTAAGCCTAAAACCTTGAAATTTTTACACAGTAAGGGTAGGACAAGTATACATATTTATAAAATGTGTCAGTTTTATAATTTTATCTGGGCAAGAAAAATATTTTTTGGAATTTTTATAAAACCTTGCAATCTCCCATCAAGATTTAAAACAACTGTATTTAAAAATAAAATAAGAATAAACAATTAGCTTATTAATAATGCAATTAGCTTTCTAATCCGGGTCGGGAGCCCGCCGGCATTACTTAAGCTCCGCCGCAAATCGAACCTCCGTATTGTATCAAATGATATTAAATCAATGTAATATTCATTACTTATAAAAATTACATTTTATAAATAACTATTCCAGCCAAACTGTGAAAAAATTTCAATGTCCTACGCTTAAAAGTTTAGCTAAAATAAAGTATCAAAATTACTCTTTCCTTGACAATGATAGAAAATCGCATTTTTTTACCTTCCAAACACAATAAAAATACCCAGAGAGAAGTAAAAATATTTAAACTTATACATTATAACGCAAAATTAAATTAACTAAAATTTGATGTATAATTTGTAGTATAAAAATTAAACCGGAGGCTAAAACTCGAATCTGTTGCTTTCTGACAGAGATTTCTTTAGAATACGAAAATATCACAGAGTAAATAAGGTTCTATACTCTCAAAATAATACAGAAGATCATGTTGTGTTTATGAGGTTGGTGCAGATGTGCGAGGCACCTGGTTTAATTTCGCTCTGGGCGTTTACAACTTAGGCGATCATTCTGTATACACATTGTTTCTTGTCCTGGATTATTCTCCCCATATCGCTTCCAAAAGATCCCTTAAGGTATTTTTTAAAATTTCATTTCATATTCTTAATTTCCATATCTTACTTACAAAAACAACAACAATGTATCAATCACATTCCTTGAATATCAATACCAATATCACAGTGAAAAAGATTATAAAAAATAAACGTCTTCCCTGGGGCACTATATTGTGCCATATAGTGGATTAAGATGACAGGTACTCACAACCTTTATAAGCCCTAATAGTTACGACTTTTATCTTATCTTTTGGCAGATTATCAGCGACCTGTGGGGAGTGCACGTGTCCATGTGGGTATTCGGCGCAGTGTGCTTGTTGGGCATTTGGTTTTCCTTGACTGCCATGCCGGAGACGAAAGGTCGATCATTCGAAGAGATCCAGCAGATCTTAGTAGGTTACGATGAGAAAATGAAGGAAGGCAAGGAACGCAGCAGCACTGAGACCTCGTCGAAGAGTACTCCATCAGAATGTACTCCGCGATCGCATTCTGGTGAATACGAAACAAATTTCACACTAAAGAACTCGAGAACATCTTACAGTATTGGGAGTTCATCTTCGCGTGTGTTAAATAACTCAAGTTCTGATACTGGACTTACAGGAATGCAAGAACAAAGTTCAAATATACAAGGAAGTTTTGCAGAAGTTGTAAAGACAGCTAATTCTAATAATGTATCAGAGAATGATGTAGACTCCAGAGAATATAATTGCAGGTTTGGTCAAGATTACATAGCTAATGAGAGAAAAATAAGGAATTGACGATTATGTATAGAAGAAACACGCGTGTTAAAAGATATGAAAGGAGGATAACTCCATTTTGTTACATCATAAAAAATATCAGCGTCAGGTTAATTTACTCAATTCAGAAAACCTCAGAAAATATTATTTCCCATAATTTTGGTAATTTTAAATTTAAATTGCTTATGACAGAAGAAAGTATCAAAAGAGATAGAATATTTTGTAGATTTTATCTAGCTAACTACGGGAAATCTTAAAATTATATCAATATCCTTACATGTGTTAGGAAAATTTGTGTAATTAATTAAATTTGTAAGAAATGTGAGAAAATTATTTCTAAATAAGTTTTCTGGTAATAGGCAAGTACTCATACAATACAATAGAAGTTATCTTTTCAATGTTTGAACCAGATCACTCAAAAACATGTTATTTCTTATAGTCAAATATAAGTACTACCAATTTTCAATCATGATCAAGGTTTTTAACTCATTGACCCTTGACAGAGAATCTTCAAAAACTCCATGTGATTAAAATTTCGTAAGAGCGATAAGAACATTTCTTCAGTAGATTCTAAGAGATTCAAAAGTGAAAGTGGTCAAATGTTATTGTAAATATCTTGTAAATAGTGTGAACAGCTGTCATCTTCATTGTATACAATAAATGTATTTTTTTAGTAAAATTAAAATATCAACGAAAAACTGCTGAGGTTTTAAGCACACTCTTCCTTTCATAAAACAAAGTACTGTTACTACATCTGTAGAATTAGAAAGGTTTATTTTTCACATATCACAAACAATGTACAGTAGAGTGTCAATTATCTAAACTTCAGTTATTTGAGCGTTCAATTATCTGAACTGGCAACACGGAAAGGAAAATTAACAAAAGCAATCGGGAAGAAGTCAATGTTGCTCCCAGAAAGTACAAAGTCCACTCAGCATTAGAGAACTATACTTTTTTGAATAATCACAGGTAAGCAATTTTTTTCTTCTTGAACTGCTATGAGGGATACCACCGTCTTTTAAAACGCATATTGATTATCCTAATATTTTATTATACGAACCATCCCTGACGACATTTCGAAATCGATGCTCAACAATATTAATGCTTTTTTATATTGATCTATGTTTTTTTAATATTAATGAAAACACAAGTATCATGTTTAAGAATAATAACATATTTATTAGTTATCTGCTGCGTCTGAAGAAGCTAACCCGTCGTGTGAATTCATGTTATTTCCTTCCACCTCTTCTTTGATCTCGTCCGCTTTCGTGAAGAGTATGCTGAATTTCCCTAATTGCACTTGGAACGCCACCTTCCTCTTTGGAGCTGAAGATGGTTGCTCAGAGCGATTGACATTTCCTTTGGGTGGATACCGGGACGCAAGTGGTGGTGGGCCCGAGAAGGCACCCTGCAGCACCTGCTGCACCTGTGGCAGGGTGAGACCTTCTACTCCAGGCATCATCGCTGACGTCAACCACGCTGCTGCGCCGCACGACGCCGCGCACACGAAGGATACCACGTGTGGAAGGTCTGCAAGCCACAGCGTCTGCGAAACACCATGGTGTCCAAGTTATTTTATTACAAATTGTACCATAAATAATATTTTTATAGAATTTTGTGTTAAAGTTTGTACAACTGAGATGACAAGATAGTAGAGAGTCCATCTCCGGGCCGAAATAGTAATTTTACCTGTGATTATTCAAAACAGATAAGTATAGTTCTCTAGTATTGTCACGTCATAAATATGAGAATCAAAAGAATACAAGAAAGAATGAAAAAAGATACAGATGAGTGAAGAAGATCAGAAACTCGTCTCTTCTTACTAATATGTAAAAATATGATTTTGTTTTTTGTATTTAATACCTACGAACTTGAAAACTAAAAGGGTTGTAAACTTCGGGATCTTTCCGTACGAAGCGAAAATGTTCAACTTTATTGAAATATTGATAATATTTATATCTGATTCATTGTTCAAAGAATTAATTATTAGATGTTAAAGAAATATTAAAGAACTGAAATCTGACTACCACATCTGACAGACATAAAATGCATATATTTTCTACACGTGGAGATTACTTGTGATAACTTTTGGTCCGGTGAAAATGGCGAAGAGCCAGAAATCGAACCCGGGACTCCTACTTTGTTCGCAAGGGTGTTAACCACTACACCACTCGTTCGCCTTCCACAACTGTACACCATTTCCACTCTGTCTGGTTCACTTATCTCCAGATTGGGGATGTGCTTCAGGTCATCCGGGGGTTAGGTCTGAGTGGAAAGGGTGTACAGTTGTGGAAGGCGAACGAGTGGTGTAGTGGTTAACACCCCTGCGATCAAAGCAGAGTCCCCGGTTCGATTTCCGGTTCGTCGCCATTTTCACCGGACCGAAAGTTATCACAGACATAGAATAATAATAAAAATAATAATGATAATAAAAATAATAATAATAATTATTATTATTATTATGTAGTGTCTTTATTCTTGCGGGACTCAGATCTTAAGGTCTACTCTTCCGTCTAACAATTTAAAACATTTACATTTTAAAATACAAGATGAGAATTGGGAGGACCGTATTCACAGGAACCTTTTATACAAATTACTGTATAATTTCATATCACCATTAAACAGTGCGGAATCACGCATTTTCACAATATAATCCATCATTATCGAAATCACGAACAATAAAAATGACATCTTCCTACGTCGTGGAGGAGGGTTTCGATGTGACGTCACATCGGATCCCGCTATTTCGGCACGCATACAGAAAGGAAAGTAGGGGAAGAAGGTAGGGATATCAGCACCGCACTGGGAAGAAGGTGTGGAGTGATTGTTGGTATTTGATCGGTGAAGAGGAGAGCTGATGATAGGATTTGGTGGCGTGGGAAGCGGTGAATTCGGCGAAGGAGGTTCCCTCGACATTGACGCTCAGGACCGAGAGATTCTGATGCTTCCCGAGCAAAAATGATGGTGACTTCACATCGATGCGTGCTATTGGTCATCAAGAGCCCGTCATCTCCGAACGAAGGGTATTAGTGAGTAACAGGCTGCTTCCGAGAAGCGGGTTCAAGGCGTCACGAGGTTCCACGAACCCGTGCAACATGATTTTCGCCCTGGCTGCCGAGTCGAAAAGGGTGCGCGGGTGAATAAACGCTTTTCTGAAACATTTGTCATTCAGAGCGAAGGGTCTACTACTAATTCTGCGCACACCTTATGAGTTCCACCACCGACCGAAGTTCGACGAAGGGCAATGTATGTTGCAGGGAACGAAGTTGCGAAGGTGGAAGGTGCGACCATCTCATCCCACTAACAAACCCAGCCAAAGTTTGCAGGTTGGCTAGTAGCTGCCGGGTGAGTTGCGGAGTTATGTTGCACGGTTTATCGCTACTTGTCTGCACTATTCCGTGAGTAAAATCTAACCCACTTCCTTGGCGAGATGAGGTAAAATGTTCAATGAAGTGACGAATATTTTTCATGACCAATGAATTCGATTAACTTTTCTTTTAATTTTTTTCTTTGTATTTTATTTTCTACACAATTTCATTATTTTGCTACATGTAGCAAAGTACTACATATTTGCTTTATGTAACTTCATCAAGTGGATAAAGATATCGAAATGCGGTTTCCTCACCGATATTTTGGGGCTAATCGTTTGACGCATTCAAATGATTTTCTTGCCGGAGAGATAGTTAAACTGTTATAAATGTTTAAAACGGAATTATTTTTTCAGCTTTACTTAAAAATCCCAAAAAAGTTTAACATTTCTTGAGTTTGAAATAATGGCAACAGAGAAAGAGCATCGTAAATAATTAAATATTTATAAAACTGATAGATTCTTCACGCAGGGCAGATTTAACTATTAAATGTTAAATAATTCAAATGTTACTTCTGACGTTATTCGTTCAAATTAAATAAATGTTAAATCTTGTATTTTCATGAACTTTGGAGAAGCTATGAAAAAAATAGTTTCATTAAAAAACAATAAAAATTCTCAATTCTTCTGCAAGTGACGGGTGGGGTAGAAAACTTCCCCACGAGTGTAGTGACGTGTTAATATGATTGTGAAAGATTTATAGAGGATCAATCGAGGAAAGTTATTATATCCAGAATTGAAACAATAAATCAACCATACATGAAGCTAACGCCTGCTAGTAGTTCACTTTCAGTTTCGGGTCGCCTTTTTTTTTCAAGTTTCAAAATCAAGTTTTTCGTCATTAAAAACGTAAACCTTCATGAAAATTTCCAGTTTTCCCCGAGCGCTCAATCAATGGATTTGTAAATTCACAGTGGCAACGCGGACGACCCAAAGAGATGCAAGCGAAGATAGTGACAGAGTTGAATGACGAGAGGGGTGAATGATGATGAGTAAGTTGTGGTTGAATGATTGGCAGGGGAAATGAGAGTACTCCGAGATAGCCTGCCGTGAGCTCTTTTCGTCCACCGCTGCTAATTCTACTGCATTGAAACCACTACTCTTTCGACCAGATCTACTGGATCAACCGGGATTTAAACCAGCGTCTCCAGAGGTAGAAGGTGAGTGGGTTACGCACTACGCCATGGGTTGCCCTCGCGGTTTGTTCAGTACCAACCAATCTCGCTTAATACATTATTACTATTAATTGAATTTATTATCTGATAATATAATATACCGAGATGGACCTAAATAGAGCGCAAAAATGTTTGAAACTGAGTGAAAGTGATTCCAGCCTGTAATTACTCTAATCAACTAGGTCATTTGATGTCACATCAACAATTTTAATATGGTCTACTTTCTACACGACCATTCAGATTTTCAAATTAATACCGGGAATAGATGGTACCCATGTACCATTTGGTAAAATTAATTGAAAATCATATTTATAAAAAAAGGAACACTCTTTTGATAATATATACATTAAATTATGATACTAGAGTCAGGGAACCAACTATACCTGGTTTAATTTTAAAATTAAATAATGCGTCTTTTGAGAAATAGAAATTGATTATGAACATGATAATTGTTTCGATCTTTGATCTATGTCATAAATGGACCCTCCGTGGCTCAGGTGGTAGTGTTATTGCTCATCACTAAGTATCCCGGGTTCAATTCCCGAGGTCAGAAAAATTTGTAGGTTCTCACATTAATGTCCCAGTTCATAAAGTCTACTGAAAAGTGAACCTTCCTTCCTCTATCCACCTCCTAGTATCAACACCTAACTATTACTACTATTGGATTTTTTTATTGTAGACCCCTCACTTTGAACTGCTGTAGAATTCACAAAAAATCATAGAAGAAAATAATTAACACCATAATATTTGTCATGTTCTTGTGCATATACTTAAAGAAAAAATAGTTCTATGAATCAATAATACTTTTAAAATTGCAGAAATGTTTTTCTTTTAAACGCGAAATTTTCAAAGCTATTCCCGATACGTCGAATTTACTAATTTTTATACAGTAAACTAAAAGTGTCAAAAATAATTCTTATTCAGCGAATGTTAACTATTATGTTTGTGACAACATTTAAACATTTCAAGCATCTACTTGCAAAATATGAGTTATTAACATTTTTCGAAAACATTGGTAAAAACGACCAGGCACGTTTTTAAGGAATAAAATTTATACTATTCACCTCGAAAGCCTTAGCAGCGCCGTAACTCCCAGCAGCAAACAGTGCAGCAGACGCCGCGACGACAGCACTCCGGGTGGGCGCGGGTGTCAATTCGGCAGCGCAAAGCAATGGCAGGGACGCGAAGGCAAGAGCATTGGCGAAAGCGGCGATGAAGAGCAACACCAACGCTGCGGTGGCAGATGGCAGCAAGTACAAACAAATGACCCGCGCTGCCAGCGCAAGTCCAGCGAAACCTGCTGATGTCAACAGAGCAGGACGACGACCAATGCATCCCAAGAGCCAGGGTGACGTGAATGCACCGATCATCTAATACAAAAAACAAAACAAAGGAGTAGTGGGCAGGAAGTGGCAGGAAGTCTTGTGTTTGAACATCCCATCTGTGACATCTACAGAGATTGGAGCGTCAAAAATTAAGATTTGTTGCATGAAACAGACACGACAGGATTTCCGGGGCAAGTTTCCTCAGGTGTCGGCAAAGTATAAGACATAATTGCCATAATTGATATCTCAAATAATCGGTAATCAGTCGATAGCATTGCACTCTTATTATTCATCTTTAAAATTGTTATTAGGAAATTAAAGAAATATAAAATATATATTTTATCATAAAAAATTACAATATTTCCGACCAAAAATAGATTTCTGTGCCCATAATCGCCTCATTTCATTTTACATGAAGTATAATTCTATTTCAAATTAATTATTCAGTAGTTATATTAAGTAATGCAATGTGTTGCCTAATGTACAGATTTTTTGGAAATGGTTCAATTGAAATTTTCAAAATGGATATCGAAAGTAAACTAGATTAACCACAGTAATGACATTTTACTGTGGCATTAAAATGCGTTACAATAAGCAATTAATGCATCTAAGCATACCGCACGAGTCTCTGAAAGAAGATGATCGAATTCTGTCTCATGTATTTGCCCTCCTTCAGCACTTTCAAGATGATTTAAAAAATGTGTAATATTGATAATCTCAGGATGACAAATTAATAATAACGAATGAATGAAATGATAATACCTTTTAGATATTAAAAATACGTGTACATCAGTAGATAACAAATAGAGTCCGATCTTTGATACTCACGTGAACTGATCCTAGGACCACGAATCCTATCTCTGATGATAAGGGCGCGTCGTCTAACACGTGCGTAGAGTAAGGAAAAAGGAAGACTGCCTCTCCGAAGCACTGCAGAAGAACGAGCATCAAGATAAGCCAGAGTAAACGACGGAACGTGCGATCTTTCACGTATGACTTTTTCTTCCCAGCATAATTCCCTGAAGTACTTATATCCTTAGATTCATCAGTTTCTGTGTTTTTCCTCGCTTCGTTAATGACGTCAGGTTGTGCTTGATAATCTCGAACTGTTTCCGTAACTTTATCATCACTCAAACTTCCTTCGACTTCATTCTTCGGAGAAGCTTCGAAAGCCACATTGGGAATTCCATATTCGTTCCATTTTCTCTCTCTTACAGACATTTCCACACCATCTCGTTCCACCACTTCTCTTTCAGCACATGCAAATGCCTCCAAAGCGTTTATCTCTGCTTTGATCTGTTCATTGGTTACAGTAGATCCTCGTAGCGTGCGCAGAGCCCTTTCTGCGCGTTCATGTCGCCCTCTGCGCAGCAACCAATGCGGTGACTCAGGGGCACGCCAGAAGGCCACCACGAACAACACTGGTAACACGGCAGCAGTCAACGCCAACACACGCAGAGACAGCCAAGCGCCACCACAGTACACAAACAGCTGCCCAGCACTCAACGTCAACTGCACCAGTGCACCAGCGCCGCCTCGCAGTCTCGCACTCGCCGCTTCCGCTGCGTACAAAGGACCGGCGGCGAACGCTGCACCAACAGCAACGCCACCCAGTGTTCGTCCTGTCACCAGCATCGCCAACACTCCTCCGCCTCCATCACCACCGTCACCAGCCAGAGCTAGTAGCAGCCAAGCGCCAACCATGGGTGGAGCGCACAACAATAGCGCTGCACGTCGGCCGATGCGCGAAGCTAGAAGTGCACCAGGAGCAGCGCCCAACACTTGTCCGGCATGCAAGGCAGCGACGGTCCACGACGCTTGGGCCGAAGACAAGGCAGGCTGCGAGGCATTGGTGAGATGAGGCAGAGCGGCTGCTGGCCAAGCCAAGAGAGCTCCAGCGCCACAGAAGACGAGGCATGCTAAGCATACGAGAATTATACGTAAGGCATAGGGTACTAACTATAAAATTTAATCACTGCATAAATCTCTGCTATTAAAAGTGAATATAATAATATTTGGAATGTCCGTGGTATGGAAATCGGAAAAAGTAATCGATGAAATAATTTGAAATTTCAAAAGACGCTTATTAAGGATTATTGCAAGTAAAATTTTATGGCTATGGTCAATATAGATGAATCACAACAGCAGAAGAACAATTAAAATTGACTGATAATCATAAGATATGAATCGCCAATTGCATAACTGTTGCCAATGAAGCTTATTAACGTCTCTGCCAGAGTTCAATTGCGTTACATGAGGTAACCAGTCCACTAAACGTATATTTACGAGTGGCCGAATCATAGAAGCTGCATTATGTAAAGGCTTTGAAGTATTTTCAAGTACATAACCTTAGAGTGAAATGAAAACCAAGGAATTCAGAGGTCATAATTAAGAATTTTGTTTACTTCTGTGTAAAGTGTGTTTCTTCTGTCTGTATTTTAAAATAATTCGTAGTTACGAACGTGATAGGTGTTTATGGTTTCTTCCTGGTATTACATTTTTGAATGAACAAAAGTGAAAATTTAATATCACGATGGTAGAGAAATATGAATGTATAACAATATATAAGAAGCACGGGTAACGCCGGGAAAATGAACGAAAAATATCCTGATGTACTAACTGGTGATTCAGTACCAAGATGTTCAGTAATGACTGTTTGAAGTTTCTTTTCTATAGCAACACCGGGAATTTTTGCCAGTAAATAATAAAACAATACTTAATAGAATACTTAATCTTGAATTTTGTATATTAGTCCGGTGACCCTTTACTTAAAATTGGGGTTATCAGGAATAAGGTCCGAAGTAAATGACCTTTCAATATGTCGTATGTGGGTTTTTTGCGATGTAGAATCCAAAGTCTCCTGTGCGAGAATCCTGTGCTAACTTCAGGCCAGCCAAAAAACCTCGAAGTTGTTGAACTTTTTTCATTTTTTTTTTGCTTGTAGCTCATAAACAACGGATTCTAGTCGAAAACATTCCATTACAAAAGTTAATGAGCATTAATGTTCCTACAATTTACAGTGGTTCAATGTGTTTTTAAACCAAATACGTAACAAGATATAGTGTTTTAAAATTTCGATTTTTTTTCAAAATATCGAAAAACTGCGAAAAAAGCAAGTTATTCCCCAGTAACGTTCATTTTTCAACATTTCTATGTGGACAATAATAGTAGGAATATTAGGTGTCTCTAAATTGATAAACTGAACATCAACCCACGCCCCCAGGATGGTTCTGTCGTGGGTCAATTCACGTGAAATCATCCAGCTCTGTAACCCACCTGTAACAGATTTGAATTAAATTTTAGGTGGGTTTTTCTAGCTATGTAAATTAGATAATTTCCAAAATTTGATAGGATTTCGTTCATTAGTTTGAGAGATATCAATTTTTAAAGTTATGGAGGCTTCCACCTCCTAATGCTATTTATGGGTGCGAGGGTTACGATTATGGCAGGGAGTGGGTAGAAAGAGCTGTTTTGTATGGTTCACGCTCAAAATAGTGTTCATAATATCCTGTCGACATGCGTATGCCAGGGATGTTCAAACGCACACCCTCACTAATGCTGATTAAATTATTGAAAAGTTGGATTTGACTCTGGAAGAAATATCTGCACTGGATACAGTTATTAAATCTCCTGAAAGATCCATTATTCTGAAGACACATAATGAATCGGTGTTCCATGTAGTGACTGAAATTTTCAGCGATGCTGAAGAAAATTGAGACTAGTAGCCCAATAGCTACGCTATGGATCCAGTACTTTCGCATGTGCACCCTAATAAAAAGAATCATTCAAGATGAACGCAATGGGGGACGATAACCTGCACTTCGAGTGTGTCGGAGATATGATACCCTTAGTTTCATGCAGCAGGTCATTTGTATTACGCCTAGAGTGCACACGTCTACCTCCAAGACATGCTTAGCTATGAAGGTAAAATGGATCCTAATGAATGTCATTAGTTAACTACTCGAGGCTACTTCACGTTTCGTCGAACTGATACATTCTAGTCTGGTATATGGTCAGGGACAGGTTCTAATGAGAGCGATGAAGAGTAATGGAGGGCTGACTCGTGGAAGCAGCGTAACCGACAGCGTGCTTTCTCCATGGATTGTTGATATGCCGTGTCTCCAACACATCTGTGAACAGATAGAGATGTTCACTGAAGTACGTTCAGGAACATCTAAACACGTGTAGATATAAGTCAAATGACAAGCCGTACCCACCCCTAAAAGCACATTCTTCTCCTAACCAGAAGGCTTCCCATTTCTCCCGCAAACATCCCAAACACCGAATTTTGACAGGGAATCTGAAAAAATTTCCAAATAGTATAACTCATTCCAAATCATTCCCACTTCCCCAAGAACACACAAAAATGATCACACTTCCCCAAGAACACGAGCAATGATATGAATGTCGATTCGATTATAAAATCCTTTGTCTCAGGAATAGTTAAATATTTCAAACATTATTATCTGTGTCTATCCCAAATGGTCTCTCAATTCAGTACCTCGATTTCACCTACTCTACAGTTACTTTATTCTCGAGATGCTGATACCAAATGTCTATCGGAAATACATCTCACTATTACCAAAACTGTGAAATCCCGGGCTATTATTGTCAGCGACAAAATCGCGAAGATGTTCCCGTTGAATGAATANCTACCAATACATATTATTATATTCTAATTTGTATATTAAAACAAATATTGAATATTGGCCAATTGTCATTTATTCATCTCGAAATATAGAAACAGTTGCAGTAAATGTGCCATTTCTAAACCATTCTTCTATCACTATTATTGCACTCAACAAACCACGCAATAAAATTTTCTTATCTACTATTTTCGTAGCCTCTATTCTCTGAAGAGCAATACACTGTTAATAGGTGACCTTAACGCGAAGCATCCAATACAGGGCTGCAGAGGTAAAAACGTTCGAAAGTACCTTCGTATATTCATTTCAAGGAATAAATTTTAAGTATTCGTCTTTCTAGAATCCACATTCTTCCCATCGACCTCTAATCTGCTCACTAAAATCCTCGATAATGCTCTTTCTAATGCAATTTCACTGTCTCTCATTACATGAACTCGATTATAGTCACAATCTAGTACTCATGACAGGGTCGTTCCATACAAATCAGTCTAAAAATAAATAAATTGATCTGTCGACCGTTTAAATATTCATATCTTCCCTGTTTTTTTCCTTATCATTAGAAAGAACAAAACTGATTTTCTTGAAAATTGATCACAAACTATTTACGTGTAGCGACCATGCGCTCGCAGGAGGACAGAAACTGCCGCCACACGTAAACGATTTGAGATCAGTTTTTTTTTTGAAAAATCAGGGTTACGGGGTAGGGTAAAGTTAGGGTTAGCGGGGTACCAAACCATCAGACATCTAATTTACGTAAAGAAAACCCTTCTGAAAACATAATTCGGTCAAGGGGAAATCGAACCCGCACTCGACCGCTCAGCTAAGACGAGCGAGTACAGTTAAGACAGTACCAAGAAACCACAGCTGTCTACAGGTACATTTTGCAGTTTTATGTTCGACAAACTACAGTCAAACTATCTTACAAAGAGTTCGCGGAAGGTAGAGCTCTGTAATTTCTTGGCCTCGGCATTAAGAGGAGGAAACGTGACAAGCATCTCGCTTCGGCCGGTTTGACCCCAGGATACTCAATTTACAGTAGACTGTATGGGCCTGGGAGTTGTTCTGAACGTTGAGATATGATAAATAACCCTATCGATGACCCTCTACTCATTGAGCCACGCCGACTACTTTATTTATAACAAACAAACTGAGATTCCGCTATCACTAGACGAGTGAAATGAGCAAAGGAAAACTAGTCCGCACCATCGACGGCTGTTCGAGCTTCGATACGGAAAAACAAAATTACGATTTAGCCACCAATTATAGAGTTCATCTGAGCAAACGCGATTTGGCAAATAATATTATCTTACCAATGGCTGAAAAATCAATGAGGTAAACTTAGAAGATAATGTAAGAGGATGTTCAAATGTTTACCAGTTCGCGCTGACGCGAAATAATGATATCACTATCAGATTGCAACAGAACATTTTCCTGTGTAGGGAGAACTCGGTAATCAGGCAGAATAATAGTGAAGGTGCTGTTCTTAGTAAATTGATCCCCCCCCACACACACACTCATGTGGTCACATGCAATTTGCAACTGTTTTTTGTCAATAAAGTTTAATTATTTATTTTGACAATAAAGTTTAACAATGAAATCAATATGAGGTAAAAAGATTTTGAGAAGAAAAACTATTCTAAAATTCATACTTTTCTGATAAAATGAAATAAAAGAGAATGTGCATATTTACTTTTACTAAACATTTACAATAATTTATATTATCTCTATCAAGAATTTATGCGGATCTATTAAAGCTTCAGAAAATTTCAATTAGAGACGTCAAACATCCAGATCAAATTCCTACTTAACGAAAACACCTATTTCTAAGCGAAGAGTTTCCTGTTATTACAATATGACTGTCAAAACATCGGCTTTAAAAACCATAATACTGTCATCCATTGAACTAAAAACAAGCATCTCACGATAGAACTAACGTTTACACTTTTGTATACGCGGTATTTGTGACTCATATCCGCAAAAAAGTATTTACACAAATATCTGTTTAGGCCACCAACACACGTTTTTGGGATCAGGAAATCTGATCAGGAGGAATTTGGAATCAGAAAAATTCAGAATTGGATATCGATTCGAATCACATATCGATTCAGAATGATCGAAATTCGATAATTCGGAATTATATACTTCCTTCTTCACTGAATGTATAATTTATATGAATTTAAATATTACGACGTATTTGTTATTTTATTGTTGTCCTAAAATATTTTTTTCGCTGGAAAATAGCACAATGATTATTAATTCGTCGTTTATCCCAACTATCCCCTCGGGTTTTGAAATCCTTTCAGATGCTGTACAAGAATTTATGGTAGAATCGAGAAATGTAAGTAGAAATACAGAAATAAAACTTAAACCAAAAAGAAAAGAAAAGAGAAAAGAAAAGAGAAAAGAAAAAAAAAAGAAAAGAAAAAAGAAAAGAAAAAAAAAAGAAAAGAAAAAAGAAAAGAAAAAAGAAAAAAAAAGAAAAAAGAAAAGAAAAAAGAAAAGAATAGAAAAAAGAAAAGAAAAGAAAAAAGAAAAGAAGAAAGAAAAAAAAAGTAAAAAGAAAAGTAAAAAGAAAATAAAAGTAAAAAGAAAATGTACAGCGTACAAGTGCTCCCAGCGTAAGGAGTCGCTTGTGGTCACTTATCCCCTGTATGGGGTGTGACACAGGTTCACCGGAACAGACAGGCAAGGTGGGTGTTGTGTATTAGCTTCAGGTATCGAGGCGGGTGGTGTAACGGCAACACACCTGCGGCCATATCAGGGAATCCCGTGTTAGAGTCCCGGTCCATCGCACTTCGCACTTAGCCATAGACGATGCCAACTAATGATTGTCCAATAGCGTACAGTCTATATTTTCAACATTTATAGAAAAAAATGTTAAAGAGCGTTTGGTAAATTTCTTAAATAAAATTTTTTTTGCAGAAAATGAGGTTTGGAAATAAACTGTTTTGATTGATGAATTATTAAACTTCACAAAACAAGTTTATTATGGTACAAACAAAGAAAAACAGTGCAGGCAGTTTTATCCATATCATGAAAACATTTCATAATATTGTTAATGCTATTCTTCAGTCAAGAACGAATGATGAACGAGTTAAAGGGGGAATCATATGAATAGTGACTCGAATCTAAAATTATGGAAGTCACGTGAGAAGAATATAGTATGTTATAGACGGCAGAAGACTATAGTCAGGTGCTGAATTTCCCAAGGATCTGTTTTGTCAAGTCTTTTATTTTAATGTATGAAAATAGATGGTGTGAAGAGGTGAAACTCCTGCAGTTAGAAATGCAGGAAGATATAAATACAATACTGTTGTGTTTCAATAAAAGCTTTTCATGATAATTAGTACAAAATCTAAATTCATTATTTTTAATTTATCTCAAAACTCTTTATTTGTTATAGCCATTAAAGAGTCATTATTACAGTTAAAATTCTAATATCCATTGTACTTGCTCAGAAAGAAAACAAATTCAAAATATTATAAACTCAGGATTGTAGACTGATATGGAAAATCAATTGTGATTGTACGAAAGTAAATTCATGAAAGACTTCAAGTACCTACTTTGTATTAGCGGACAAGGGAGTGTCAAAAAAATTCCTACGTACTTTGCAAGCTTATACTCTGACAATGCATGCGTTAATACAAATAATACTATACTAACTCCAACTTTTCAAGTAACTCAAGGAGTGAAGCAGGGATGTGTTCTCTCTCCGTTGTTATTTATATTAGTTATTAACGATATGATAGAAAAATTATGTGAGGCATTCACAGATGCCCCAACAATAGGTGCTTCTCCTGAACAGAAACAGATACCGGGGTTGCTATTTGCGGACGATCTTGTTCTATTCTCCACAACACCGTCGGGACTTCAGATAGGTCTAGATACGTTGGAGCTGTTCTGTGATAAAATGTCTCTACATATAAACATACATAAAACTAAAGTCATGGTATTCAAAAACGGATGGATGTTTAGTAAAAATGAAATTTGGAATTATAAACGTCAACCTCTCGAGAAAGTTAAAGATTACATTTATCTAGGTGTCAAAATAAGCATGAACGTAACCTGGTCAAGACATATACAAAAATGAAAACAAAAAGGCATGTATGTTCTAAATGAAATCCAAAGAAGTACTGGTACCATCCCTGATATTGATCCTAAGATTGTAGTAACGATGTACACGTCACTATTCGTACCTGCAGTAGTGTATGGAGCTGAAATATGGGGTGTTGGGGATTTCGCATCACTTAATTCGCTTCAAAATAAATTCTTGAAAAATACTCGTGGCGTACCTCCGAGTACAGCTAACTGTGGTACTCTTTGGGAATTCGGAGTTTTACCGTTTGAAGTAAAAATTAAGATGAGGGTCATTAAATATTGGGTTTCAGTAAGTAATGGGGAAAGGAACAACAATATATACGATTGCCACGAGTTAACGTGTAACGATGGGTGTGATAAAAAAAATAGAACTATAATCGAAACTACCGGTCTAGGACACTAGCGGCAGACAGCTCCGGTGAGATCTGACTATGAATTAATTTTTCAGAGACTTGAAGACATAGTGAAACAAAACATAACGGCTGAAAGACAGGAAAAGAGGTTACTAATCGTGCAGAATATTGTGGCAGGAGACTGGGGGCGAAAACCGTACATAGACAAATTAAACAAGGTAGCAAGAGCGGGTTACGCTTGGTTTCGACTTGGGGAATGGAAATTAAGGAAATTGAG